>PVKS010003499.1:0-103142 GCA_004027875.1 Aplodontia rufa
CCATGTATGATCAAATGACTTAAAATATGAATTACAGCAATTTTGTTTCTTATTTTTGTCTGTGGTTGCTTTTGTTGACTGAATTTGAGGTTAGGGATTATATAACTTAAATTTGCATTTTTTGGATATAGAATTTGTTTTCCCAAACATGTCTGCACTCATTCTGAATTAATGAAGAATGCTTATTATTGTTCTTATGTTCTTTTATAAATGCAGATTGCTTATGATATGCTGACCTGAGTTGCACTGATACTATAGGATTGCTGTACCATTAAACAATTTAAGGGTTAAAGTAGCTTCCCAGTGTTACTCTACACTTAGTTTTCTTTTTCCTTTCACTTTGAACTTCTAGTTCATTATAATACTTCTGGGAATACTAACAGTGTGAGATGTGCTTTGATTGATACCCAGCTTCAAGGCCCTTAGTTCCTGTCAGCTTTGGTGTCTTTTCTCCAGGGACCTTTCAACATCTCCTAGCTCCTTGCAGCCAACTGCAAACCTTTCTGCTTCTGTTGACTGCCAACTTAATGCAAAACTAAGAATAAGAGTGGACTGACACTGCACTCAGAGAAGTGACCTCCAGGGAGGAGAAGCAGCCTGGGTCCCATGGCATTGGGATGTTGGGTGGTAGGCTGACTTGCAGTCTGGATTAGAAATGGAAGAGAGCAGCTGGCTGTCTGATACATCACTGTTTCTTGCTATAAAAGAGAAAGTTTGTAAAGGGTTTTGAGAATATCCTGACAGAAAGGCAAGCAAATGAAAGATTTAGTAAAAGCGTAGTAAGCTATTACTACAGAAAGCCTAATGGAAGTAATGCCTGCTGAGAACAGTAATGCCACAGGGAAGGAAGCATCCTTTATTGAAGCTTCTATTTTATGCCAGCAATATCATGCAAAAATATCTACTTAAGATTTTTTAAGCAGAAAGAGGTATGCTTTAAAAAATTAACATCTGTGAATTTTTAATAAGATTACAGATGCTGCATTTTTCTAAAATCTCAGCAGTGTACATGTTATTGCAGAATTGTCACAAGTCTACCTTTTCTGTGTATATTTCAGCACCATAAACTTTATACAGAGTTTAAAATGAACTTACATGTTTGCGACTAGAGTAAAAAGTTTTATTCTCCAAAGCAATGCTTCGTAAACTTTAATGTGCATAGGAATAATCTGGGAATCTTATTAAAATGAAGGCTCAGATTTATTAGTCTGGGCTGAGGCCTGATGTTCTGCATTTCTTATAAGCTCTCAGGTGACGCCACTGCTGGTTCAGGGCCTACCCTTTGAATAGTAAGGTTTTAAGGTATTGAGTTTTAAACAAATTCACTGGAAATACTTCTTGTTTTCTGACTCATTTACTTAGGTGTTCTAATGAAGCACTTAAAGTCTAGCAAATAGAAATAATGTTTGATAACTTCTGCCTGGTATTTTATTAGACTCTGGTCCTAAAAGTCCCAAAAGTACTGGATTTTATCCACAAATGAAACATAGCTGTGTGTGTGGGGGGGAGAGAATTTACTAATGGTTCATTTTAGTTCTCTCCAGCTGTATTTTTTTTCTCCAGCTGTATTAAAGTATAATTGACAAATTAAAAATTAGATATATTGGGGCTGGAGCGGTGGCTCAGCGGTTACGGCGCTTGCCCAGCATGCACAAGTACACAGGTTCAAACCCGAGCACCCACTTACATAACTAATTGTCAGAGCAACAAAAGCCATGTGAAAAACTCAAAAAAATTGATTCTCTCTGTCTGTCTCTCTCTCTCACTGTCTTTCTTTCTAAAAAAAAAAAAAAAATATATATATATATATATATATTTACAGTGTACAATATGGTATTTTGATATATGTATACATTGCAAAATGCAAACTAATTACCCTATCACCTTACATTCTTATCATTTTTTATTATAAGAACAATGCACAACTAATTTCTTAGCAACTTTCAAGAGAATGGTACATTATTATTAACTATAGTCACCATGTTGTGCATAGTAGATATCAAAGTTATTCTTAGGTGTGGGTAGTCTGTGTGCTAAAGTGCCTTTAAATTATGCCAAAGAAAAGTGGGGCAAATCAGAAAGGATATCACTAAGGATTCATGACAGTCTTAGACAATGAGATAGAGGAGCTTTTGTGATAGGTGGTAAGTTCACTTCAGAGATTCCTTGTACGTCTGAATTGTCATGTGGTATTTTGCTTTTCACCATCAACTAATTAAAATCAAATGATAGTATATAGACTTCATTCTGATTTGATAACCTTATTTTCTTAAATATGTTAAAAATATTTCTTGGCTGTTCTCTTTTTTGGACCTTTACCTCCCACTTCTCATCTCCAGCATACTCTCTGAATTGTTAGTGTATTAACATAAAATAGGTTATGGTAGTAAATGATTTCTGGGAAACAAAATTGAGTAAGGTGTAGTCTGTGCTTTTATAATCTATTGAAGGAAGTAAGTTACAAGCACAAATATCCAGTTTGAGAATAGAAATAATATGTTTCATTCCTTAGGAAAGAATAACATGTTAATGTCCTACAGAAAGTGCTCTGTGAGTTCACAGGGGAGAGAAATTGATTATGGTTGTCTGGGACCATGAAGAAAGGCTTCATAGAAAAGGAAGCTTTTGAGTTGGGTTCTAAAAAAAACTAGATATGCTTTCCCAGCTTTACAAAAAGAGGAAATTGCATAAGCAAGACATGGATACAGGAGAATAATAAGACAGTTTAGGAATTGCAGATACTGTAGACTCCTTGCATTCTGAATTTATGACTTCTAGGATTTGGACTGTTTGTGAGTGAAAGGATCATGTAGCAGTTTTTCTGAGTTACCGATTTTCTTTCTTTCCACAGAGCCTAGAGTTTCAAGTCAATGAGTGAGGCTAGTGGTTGACTTAGTGTTCATATCTTAATCCATCTTTATTCCATTTTTCATTCTGACATGTTATATCAGAAGACATTTTATGCTTAAATAATTTAGGATTTAGGAAGATACATTTCCTCTTAGTTGACAAGGGCCTGCCACACATAGAATGGGCATATAATTTATTGCCTGAACTGGGACCCCAGAAAGAGTCGGGGTGGGGCCTGGAGCAGTGGCTTAGTGGTTGGAACCCTTGCCTGTCATGTGCAAGAACCTGGGTTCAAACCCCAGCACTACATACACAAGTAAGTGTCGGAGAAACAAAGGCCTGATGAAAAAATAAATAAAGTTGATTCTCTCTTTCTCTATCTCACTCCTCCCCCCCCCAAAAAAAAAAAAAAGAAAAAGGAATGAAAGTGGGTAGCAGGCATGAACTGGAAGGGGTCTCTCAAGTGCACTAGGTTTATGACCAACTAGAATGTGCAGTTATTCTAAATGTAATTCATTTTAGTTGGAGCATGAAGTATGGATAGAAAGCAGTAGAATGTGACTCAGGAAAAGCAAGTACAGGCTAGTTTGTGAATGGCTCTAAATGTCAGATGAAGGAGTTAAACTTTTATTCTGTAGATAGAAAACCCTTGGAGATTTTTTTGACAGAGAAATTGATGTACATGAAGCAGCATTCAGAAAGATTAGTCTGGCCTCTGTGGGCACGTTAAATCGAAGGGAGACATTCAGTTTAGAGAGTGTCATGATAGTTCCCATTAGGAATATATTTGAGGGGGCTGGAGCGGTGGCTCGGTGGTTACCTGGCATGCGCAAGGACATGAGTTTAAATCCCAGCATCACGTACACAATGAAGTGTCGGAACAACGAAAGCCATGTGAAATACTGGGTGAAATTGATTCTCTCTCTTGCTCTCTTACTGTCCCCCTCTCTCTCCAAAAAAAAAAAAAAAGCATATTTGGGGCTCAGTGGTTGGAATACTTGCCTGGCAAGTGCAAGAACCTGGGTTCAAACCCCAGCACCACATACACCACTAAATGTTGGAGAAACGAAGGCCAGGTAGAAAAATAAATAAAATTGATTCTCTCTTTCTCTCTTAAAAAAAAAAAATTTGGATGGTAACCATGGGTCTTAATGTACTAGGGAAATTTTATTTATTTTAAATAATATATGGAGAAACTTTAATAATTCATTTCCAATGTATACTATTATTGATGTTAATTCTTAAGAAAATTTTGTTGGATTAGTGCCTTGTTCAATTTATTGTTTTTTTTTTTTTCAAGAAAAAGGGACAATGAGAGAGAGAGGAAAAAAAAACCAGTTATTTAGTTTTCACGTGGCCTTCGTTGCTCTGAGACTTTGTTGTGTACGTGGTGCTGGGGTTTGAACCCATATACTCAGCATATGCCAGGCAAGCGCTGTAACCACTGAGCCACTGCTCCAGCCCAATTTATTGATATTTTTGAAAGAGAGATAGCACTGGGGCTTAGCAGTGAATACCAGAGTATTTATTTGTGTTATGGTTTGGATGAAAGGTGTCCCCCAAAAGCTCATGTGAGACAATCCAGGAAGAGTTGAAATGATTAGGTTATGAGAGCCTTAATCCCTGATAGGAATTAACTGGTATCTGTAGGCTGGTAGGATGTGGCTGGAGGAGGTGGGTCATTCAGGGCGTTCCTTTGGGTATATATTTTGTATCTGGCTCAGAGTCGCCTCTGCTTCCTGGACCCATGCTTTCCACCATGATGTTCATCTTCACCTGGAGCCTCAGGAGCTGCTGCTGGCCTTCCAGGGACTAAGACCTCTGAAATCATGAGCTCCAAAATAAACCTTCCCTCCCTAAAATTGTTTTTGTCAGGTCCTTTAGGCACAGCAATAAAAAAAAAAAAGACTAAAACAATGTATAATAGTATTACACTAAGGATAACTGTTAATATTGTAAAAACTGAGAGAATGCTTAATAAAAAAAATCTTGCCAAAATTTGTTTTTAAAATGTTTTGTTTTACCATGAATAATGCACTTTCCATTTCATCCTGTTTCAACTTGATACCTAATGTAGGGAGAATTTTAATGTATTAACAACTCCCATTCCCTTAGCCTGCTTTTTTTTTTTTCCTATTCCCATCCCATGGAGCAGTTTGGACTAATGAGAAAGAAAAGTCATTTTCTACTTCATGGAAGAGTGACTCAGTCCTTGAAGGACTGATAATGCAGTAGTGGAGAAGAGGATATTCTGGGTGGAGGAGACCATGTATGCAAGTAGAGGGAGGCAAAAAAATGTGGGGCATATTTTGGGAAAAGCAACTGTCCGCTGGGTGACTTCAAAGTTCTGTGGAAATGAGACTATGGTGGCATAACTTGCCAGTTAGGTGGCCTTGGAGGGAGGACACAGGGAAGTTTAAGGACAGCTTTGAGGTTCTCACAGGCACTTCAGTTTTAAAAAACTCTCTAATGGAAGAAATTTGTTTACAGAGCTCCTACAATTTAAAGCTAGTCTGTCACTGTTTTTTAAAATGAGTTTTATGCAATGTTACCCATTTTAATGGTGTGCCTTTCTTTATATAAGATCTTACTAGATACCTCAGACTGAAATGTTTAGTAGTTGGTACGTAAATGCATGTTCAAAGAATTGTCTAATGAATTCGATGATTGGAGATGTATTCTTCCATTGTTTATTCTAGTAGGAAAATAAGCTAATGAACTAAAGAGAATGACCAAGTTGTAGAATACGTTCTGTTTATGTCTGTATATTTGTTTATATTGTCTAACATATTGATAATGATATTTTATTATGAGGTAATTCTCCATAACTATTAAGATCTTCTATTAAGAATTTTCTTACAAATTTTTGTTAAAAAAATTTTAAAAGTTTCCTTCCAGTCTAAGTGAAAAAAGAAAAGAAAGTGAATGATTCCCATTCTCCCTTCTTGACCTGCAGCTACTTGTCTTTACTTTGCTTAAGCCCTGCTACTTTTGATATGTAAAGATGCTTCCCTAGGACAAATGTGTTTCTGTCCTGGGCTGACATGAAAAGAAACAATTTGTCTGACTTGAGGCTTGCTAAGAATTCAAATAAACAACCTGTCTTTCCTTTCATACCTGCATATTAATAGAAATGTTAATGTTAATGGTTTAAGGCTTCTTTTAGGAAGAAGAGATTATTGGGTTGTAGAGTTTTTTGCTTTGGACTCTTACAAACACAGCTGTTAGCTGAACACCAGTCTTATCAGTTGCATATTTATTAGTGCAGTGTTTTAAAGTAATGGTTATCTGTTTAATAAAGACAAATTGATCATTGCCTCATTTATGCCAGTACCTAGCATGTAAAAATGTTCTTGCCATGTAAATATTTCAACATCAAAGGCAATTAACTTTAGAATTTAAAAATAAATTCTCTGTAAACATATATTTGATTAGGCAATAACTAACTTCAGATTCTGGCTCCCTTCGATTATGCAAATGAAGATTGTTACCATATCTGTAATGTTGCATTTATCACACTTTGCTGACCTTTTTATCACTGTTAGTAGTTTGAAAGCTCCTGGAGGCAGAGCATAATATTCCTTAATGCCCTCAATAACTACTAGACTCTCTTAAATACTGTTATTTATTGACTTGACTTTAACAGTGACCAGCTTTATTGCTGAATGGTAATATTTTTCTTTTTTCTTTTAAATTTTTCTCCAACACACAATTGTAAAATCTTGCTGTGTCATTATAATTGGGTGCCACAGTTATATAGAGTTGGCCATAAATGTATGAGGAAAATATCAGTGAGTGTGATGTTGCGTGATTATAGAGGAGAAAAAAGTTCTTCACCTGTCTCTAGGCTCATGCCTGAGACCTTTAACAAAAGACAAATTGAAGAGCAAAGCATACAGATTTATTTAATAAAGTAGAAAGTTTTTTTTTCTTTCATTTGTTCCCCCAGTACTAGGGATTGAGGCCAGTGTCATTTTACCACTGAAATGTATCCTCAGCCTCTTTTTTATTTTTTGCTTTGGGATAGGGTCTTATTATGCCCAGACTAGTCTCAAACTTAACAATTCTCCTGTCTCAGCCTCCTGAGTAACTGAGATTACAGGTGTATGCCACTGCAGCTTACTTAATAAGGTATCAGTTTTATGTGAAGTGAAATCCTTCAGAAATGATGACCTAAAGAAATGAGAGAAACTATTTTATGCTTTGATGAAGAGTGGACAGTTGTGCAGAAAGAAGTGTGGACAAGAGTGTATGATCTAATGGTAATGTTCAGATTCTTGGTGTGTTTGTATCTTCAGATACATTCTTTTCCTCTAGGTCTAAGGATTTTATTTCTCCCATGAGGGTCTTATAACCTATTTTAGAAGGTTGGAGAATTATTTTATGGCCTGATTCAGGGGAGAAGGTTAAAGAGACCTTTCTGCTTCTGCTGCTTATCAAATGCCAATGTACCATATTGTAGTATGAGAAACACGTCCTGAACCCCATCAGTAATAAGTAATGACTAGTGAGGGAATTCTCACCTTTCCAGTTAATTTTTCTGGAATTAAAAATAATAAAATTAATTATAAAAGTCAGGTTATTCAGAGTTATAATCACTTAGCTTTTTTTTTTTTAAGAGAGAGGGATAGTGAGAAAGAATTTTTTATTTTGTTTTTCATGTGGTTTTTGTTGCTCCAACACTTTGTTGTGCATGTGGTTCTGCGGTTTCAACCCGCATACTTGGGCATGCCAGGCAAGCGCTGTAACTGCTGAGCTACTGCTCTAGTCCCATCACTTAGCTTTTATGAGAGCGTAATTTATTGGTTGCTGGCAGACAGGGTAGTTCATTATTGGCTACACATCATGGTAACTCGAATTTAAGTGTTAGTCTTATCCTTAGCCTTTTTCTAAAAAGAATTAACCTACAGAAATATTTTTTAAAGTAGCTGGAATTATTATTTATTAATTTTATTGAGGAGTTGTGTTGTACAGTCATAAATGCATATGTAGTAACAATATGATATGCCCCAGATCCTAATCCAGAATCACCCCCACATCACCTACACCCTGATGTCTTGACTCTTCTATATTTCCCCCTATAACACATGTGTCTTTATATATGTATATATGCATACATACACACACATTGTATACTTTCCAGAATTGTAAATAATTACATAAGTAGTATTTGGCTTCTCAGGGGAGTAAAGAGTAAGATACATTGTTGATCCCCCCCTCACCAGATCCCTCCCTATCCTCCCGCATCTTTCCTACCCTTGCCCTACATATCTATGGTTCCCCTAGATTATGTGTGGCTTCGATTTTCGTGTGTGTAGTATACAAACTTGACCTTTTACCCAAGCCTGGATTTAGCTCTAGCCTCCACAAATGAGGGGAATCATTTGACTTTGAGTCTCTGGGTTTGGCTAACTTTGCTCAGCATAGTTTCTTCCATTGCCATCCATTTACCTTCAAAGGCGGTAATATCATTGTTTCTAATAGCTGCGTAGAACTCCAAAGTGTGTGTGTGTGTGTGTGTGTGTGTGTGTGTATGTATGTATATATACCACAGCTTTTGGATCCATTCATTCAGAGAAGGACATCTGGGTTGATTCCATAATTTAGCTATTGAAAATTGAGCTGCTATGAACATTGATTTTGCTGGTTCACTGTAATATACTGATTCTAGCTCTTCTGGGAAAATACCCAGAAGAGGGATAGCTGGATCATATGGTAAATCCATCCCTCATTTTTAAAGGAGTTTCCACACTGCTTTCCAGAGCAGTTCTACCAGTCTGCAGTTCCACCAACAGTGTGCTAATGTTCCCATTTGTATTCTTCATCTGCCAATCTGACTGGAATGAGGAGAAATCTTAATGTAGTTTTGATTTGCATTTCTCTGACTACTAGTGATTTGGAATACTTTCTCATGTATTCATTGGCTTGCTAGATTTCCTCTGTTGAGAAGTTTCTGTTTAGTTCTCTGGCACATTTATTAATTGGATTGTTTGTGTTTTATATATTAAGTCTTTTGAGTACTTTGTAAATTTTGGATATTAATTCCCTGATGGAGGAATCATAGGGCGTGATTGTTCCCCATTCTGTAGGTTCTCTCTTGACAATTTTGACCAATTCCTTGATTGAGCAAAAGCTTTTCAGTTTAGTGGCATCCCACTCATTGATTTTTTTTTTTTAGATTTTTTTTTAAGAGAGAGGGACAGTGAGAGAGAGAAAGAGAGAAATAACTTTATTTAGTTTTTCACATGGCCTTAGTTGCTCCAACACTTAGTTGTGTACATGGTGCTGGGATTTGAACCTGGGTCCTCGTGCTTGCCAGGCAAGTGCCAAAACCGCTGAGCCACTGCTGCAGCCTCTGATTTTTTTTTTTTTAAAGAGAGAGAGGGACAGTGAGAGAGAGAGAGAGAAAGAGAAGCAATTTTATTTAGTTTTTCATTTGGCTTTCATTCCTCTGACACTTCATTGTGTACGTGGTGCTGGGGTTCAAACCCGTGTCCTCACACATGCTAGGCAAGCACCGTAATTGCTCAGTCATCGCTCCTGCCCCCCCCTTCATTGATTTTTTATTTTAATTCTTTCACTTTTGGAGTCTTGTTGAGAAAGTCTTTGCCTACTCCCATATGCTGGAGTGATATTCCTAATTTTTCTTCTAGCAGTTGTATGGTAGCTGGTTTAATTCCTAGTTCCTTGATCCATTTTGATTTGAATTTCGTGCAAGGTGAGAGATAAGGGTCTACTTTCAACTTCCTGCAAGTGCCTGTCCAGTTTGTCCAGCACCATTTGTTGAATAGATTGTCATTCTTCCATGTTGTATTTGGACCCACCTGTGTCAAAGATCAGACATGTAAAGATTTGTGGGTTTGTCATAGAGTCTTCTGTTCTATTCCATTGGTCTTGATCCTTATTTTGATACCAATATCATTCTGTTTTTATTACTACAGCTCTATAGTATAATTTTAGATCATGAATTGCAAAACCATCTTTTTCATCTTTTTTAGTAATATTTTGGCTATTCTGGGTTTCTTATTATTCCAAATGAATTTGAGAATTGCCTTTTCTATATCTGTAAAGAATGACATTGGTATCTTGATGGGGATTGCATTCAATCTTAATAGTGCTTTTGGCAGAATGGCCACTTTAATTATATTAATTCTGCATAACCAAGAACGTGGAATGTCTTATCATCTTTTCAGATCTTCTTCAATTTATTTCTTCAGTGTTCGATAATTTTCATTGTAGAGGTCTTTTTCTTCCCTTATTAGATTAATTCCCAGGTATTTTATTCTTTTAGAGGATATTGTGAATGGGACCGATTTCCTGATTTCTTCTTCTGCCCTATCATTGTCACCATATAGGAAGGCTATTGATTTATAGATATTGATCTTGTAGCCTGCCACTTTGCTAAATCCGTTTATAAGCTCAAGCAGTTTTCTGGTTGAGTTTTTTGGGTCTTCCATATGTAGGATCATGTCATCAACAAAAGGAATAGTTTGACTTTCTTTCTTCCTGTTCTTATCCCTTTGATTTCCTTCTCTTGCCTGATTGTTCTGGCTAGGGTCTTGAGGACTATGTTGAATAAAAGAGGTGAGAGGAGGCAGCTTTGTCTTGATCCTTAGTTTTGTGGAAATGTTTTCAGCTTTTCTCCATTTAGTATTATACTAGCTGAGGGTTTGTCATATATGTCTTTTACATAGTTAAGATATGTTCCTTTGATCTCTATCTTCTCCAGAGTTTTGATTATGAAAATGTATGCTAGATTTTATTGAAGGCCTTTACTGTGTCAATTGAAATGATCATATGGCTTTTTTCCTTAATTCTGTTTAAGTGGTGAATCACATTTATTGGTTTGCGTATGTTGAACCAGCCTTACATCCTTGGAATGAAGCCCACTTGATTGCAGTGAATTATCTTCTTAATGTGTTTTTGAATGTGGTTTGCTAGAACTTTATTAAGGATTTTTGTGTCGATGTTCATCAGAGATATTGGTATGTAGTTTTCTTTTTTTGATGTGTCTTTGTTTGGTTTTGGTATTAGGGTTATGGTTGCCTCAAAAAAAGTGTAAGGGTTCCCTCATTTTCAATTTCTTGGAATTAGCTGGGATTATTTACAAGCTGGGGTAAACATGTCTCTAAATATCATTTCACTTGAATGTTGATGAATTATAAAATTTTTACTTGTTGCTGTTGAGTGCTGTAGTATCCATGAAATGGGTAGCCATAGAAATACTTTTCTGTACTCTGATCAGAGCCTGAAATTGTTTGTCACTCAGTAAAAAGCAATGATTCAGTGATTGAATTTCCATGCACAAACTGTTTTTAACAAAACAGTCTGTGGGTAGCAAATGCAGTTTCCAATTATGAAACCTAAGAATAAATGTTTCTTTTTTTTCTTTTTTAAAGAAAGACAGGCTGAAAGAGAAAGAGAGAATCAGTTTTATTTAGTTTTTCATGTGGCTTTTGTTGCTTCGACACTTCGCTGTGTGTGTGCTGCTGGGGTTAGAACTCGTGTCTTTACACATGCCAGGCAAGCGCAGTAATTGCCAAGCCACTGGCGGTTTTGACTTTTTTTTTTTTTTTTTTTTTTTTTTTAAGAGAAAGGGACAGAGAGAGGCAATTTTATTTAGTTCTTCATGTGACTTTCATTCCTCGGACACTTTGTTGTGTACATGGTGCTGGGGTTTGAACCCACGTCCTCGCACTTGCCAGGCAAGTGCCATAACTGCCGAGCCACAGCTCCAGCCCCATTACTTTTTAAAATAAGTAAATATTTGCTAGTTTAACTTAAAATTTATCTCTGTTTTGCAGATGGCAGGCTAAGCTTTTCTTTGATAAACTTGAACTTTGGATTTTAGACACTAAATTGAAAGCAAAAACATTCTTATTCCTTTTTTAATAGCTTCTCACTTAAAAATTGTTATCACTAAGGGACACCAATGCAGGAATGACTTTTTCTTTACGATTGGCAAAAATCTCTTCTTGATCCTTCATTTATTTGTTCTGTCTTAGAACCATGATGGTATAAAGTTAGCAGACAGCTTTGGTTTTACATACTCTCAAAACCCATAGTCCCCTGACAGATTTTTTTTTCTTGTGCTGTAGAGATAAAGTTGTTGAAAGTATTCATTTAAATGGGTGAGTAAATTGTTTTCCTAACTGTCTATAAACATTTTCCTTTCTGTGTTTGGAAGTATAGGAATTCTTATTTGACCAGTTTCTAAGCTGGAGAAGTTAATATTTTTCCTCTTTCATTGATTCAGTAATGGGTTAGAACAGTTAATAAAGATTAAAATCATTTGATGATTTTCTGATGAATAAGTGTAATCAACTTTATTCATTAATTTTTAAATCTGCTTATTTGCCTTTTTTAGGAAACATTTATTAATTTCACATTTTTTAAATTTTCAGGTAACGTGGGTGTTTACTCCTGTAACAACTGAAATAACAAGTCTTGATACAGAGAATATAGATGAAATTTTAAGTAAGTACATCAGTATTTTATTTTATTTTATTTTTATTTTTTTTTTAACATCAGTATTTTAAAAGTTTATTTTCTTCTCTATGTAGGGTTTATGTACAAAAATAAAATAAAATCTCAGTTACCTAGAATAGTTGAAGGCCTGGCATCCTAATTAATTCTGTGACTTACAGACTTAAAAAAAAAAGCGCTTTTGAGTTTTAGTTTTAGTGAAGTTTCTTAAAATATTTAAGTGGTCTTTCTTGTGTTACAATTGTAATACTTTGTCTTTTTAATTTCTTTGCCTTAATATAGACACCATTCCTAACAATGCATGAAGTATTTTGCTATGGCCTTCTCAGAGGCCTATAGTTCTTACTGTGCAGTACTAAACATTAGCGTCTTTAGGACACAGCCTACCATTTTATTTTTTCCTTAATTTGACCTTAATTAGGTCACCCATTCTGATCTCTTTTACACTGTCATTGGTTAAATCTAATATTTTATTGAATACATTGTTTATTGACAGTATGAGCATAGATAAAATTAACTCACGGAAAATAATTTCTGATTTTTAAAAGGAGTGAATGTGAAAATATGGTTGATAGAAAATCGCAATTTCAGAGCTTTAGAAGAACTTGAAATATGGATAAATGATTTCTTTTTTCTTTTGTTTGTAAACACGTTTTACCCACTGGTTTGCACATAACAAAACCAAATGTATTAGGGATAAAAGAAATTAAAGCATTCATTGAGCATCATATATTTGTTTTGTGTTCCTGGAACCTTAACCTATGAAAAAGTCTGTTTACCATCTTATGGAATCTAAAGAACAATAGTTTTGTAAACTTCAGCAGGATCCACCTGGAGGTGATCTTTTCAGAATCACCTTGAGGGTTTATTGACATCTGTACTGCTTTCATGACCCCCAGTTTCTGATAGAAACTGCTAGACCTATCCTAATTTGAATTTCTATAAGTTCCTAGGTGATGTTGATGCTTCTGGTCCAGGAACCACAGTTTGTGAACCACAGCTTTAGATTGAATAGGCAAGTGGATAAAAAGTGCTTTAAGGTAAAAAGGGAAGGAAATTGAAACTCACGTGTCATTCTCACTGCTTTCATCTTCCAAATTCTAAAATATCTTTGTGTTTTAATTTAATTAGTTTTGGAGGAATTTAAATTTCTTGGACTTTTAGATTTAGGCAAAAAGAAACAGTGCTGTATCTTTTTCATGTCTTCACATCCTGATATGCAAATGCTAGTAAGTTATTTTTGCAACAGTGAGTTCAATGGTCAGGAACAACAGAAAAGTGCACCTTGTGTAACATTGTTAATTGTAGGTCATTTACTGTTACTAGGTGGGGCATCTGAGATTTAGAAATAGCTTAGTAACATAGGTCTCTTCTGTGAAATGGGATTTTACTTACAGAACTAGTTCTTAATTCATGAATGTGGATGATTAACAAATGGATTATTAAAATCCAGATGTTCTATTTTATTTTTTGTTTTAAAATTTATTATTATTATTATTTTTTGGTACCGAGGATTGAACCCAGGGATACTTTACCACTGAAGTACATCCCCAGCCCTTTTTTATTTTTTATTTTGAGACAGATCCTTGCTAAGTTGCTGAGGCTGGCTTTGAACCTGCAATCCTTTCTACCTCAGGCTTCCATGTCTCTGGGATTACAGGTGTGCACCTGGCTGAAATCATTCATTATGAGAGTAGGTTACTTGATCGATCTAGATTTGATTTCCATTTTTGCTTTATATTCATTTAAGCTTTGGTGAAGTGGGGCTGGAGCAGTGGATCAGTGGTTGTGCTTGCCCAGCATGTGTGAGGATATGAACCCCAGCACCGCATACACAACGAACTGTCAGAGCAACAAAGGCCACATGAAAAACTAAATAAAATTGATTCTCTCTCTCTCTTTCTCTCTCTCTTTCTCACTGTCCCTCTCTTTTAAAAAAAATGCAAAAAATGCAGTGAAGGTCCAAGGATGGAGGACGTAGAGAAAAGGGGCAAGTTTTAAGTCATCTGTGACTGTACATTTGAGTTTGTGGGTGAGAGATACCATAATTGTTACTCTGGCGTTTTAGTTGGCTTTTATAAAAGGGAAAAGATCATGATGAAAATCATATGATTATGTTAGAATTATGTAGGCTCAAATAACTTTCGTTTTGTTTTTCAATTTCAGACAATGCTGATGTTGCTTTAGTAAATTTTTATGCAGACTGGTAAGTAATTTTGTTTTTGTTTTTATTTTTTTGTTTTTTTAACTTGGTAAAGGTGAATATTCCTGTGGTAGAAAGTAACAAATAGGAAAACTTTCTTCTGTTTCAAAATAGTATTCCATATACAAAATCAATTAAGGCTTATCCACATATAAACATCTTAATTTGATGAGGATTTCTCTTTTAAGAGAGAAAGATAACTGATCCATTTATGCCACATCTTAAAATAAAAAGAATATGAAACTCAAATGTGACAAAAAGGAAAACAAAAAACAAAACAAACAAACCCAAAACCATCTGGACTGTGGGAAGAGTGAGGTCAGGATTTATGTGTGGTACTTTAAGAAGAAAAAGTAATACTGATATTTTTCAACTTTTTTAACTCCCCGCTCCCCCTTGCAGGAAGCCTTTACTTCATCTGAATCAGATCCTGTCTCCTGTGTTTCTGTGATACCCTATTTACTACTACTTTTTTCTTACTAGAGGTTGAATATCACTAATCCAAAACATTTGGGACCAAAAGTGTTACAGATTTTGGGTTCTTTCTTTCTTTCTTTTTTTTTTTGACTTTGGAATATTCGTGTAGACTTTACCAGTTGAATATCTCTTATCTGAAACTCCAAAGTCTGAAATGGTCCAAAGTCTGAAGCTGTTTGCACATCATTTCTGATTTTGAATTTTCAAATTAGGGATGCTTAAGCTGTATGATATTTTGTTTTTTTCTATCTCTTTGTACACTTGCAAATAGACTTTAAAGGCAGAGGGTATTCCCAGAATCTAGAACAAAGACATGATATATAGTATTTTAAAGACTGTGTCATGGAGATAGGAAGAAGGAAGATTTAGCTAGAGAGAAGTTTGAAATTTGACCCTTAAGGGCTTACTGCCTAGAGGCTGCCACTACCCTATTTCAGTCTAACTACAGTCCTTCAGGTTACATAGATTCCTGCACCAATCTCACTCATTTTCGGTGCCTCTATTCTTATGTATTTCTGTTCTCTACAAATAAGCCCAAGTTCTTTCCTGAAGTGCAAATTAGATTAGTTTACACTCCATCTTAAACCTTGTAAGTAGTTTTCCGTTACCTTTGGGTTAAAGTTTTAAGTCCCTTACTTTAGCCTAAAAGGCACCTCATGGTTTGGCCCCTTCCTATCTTCACAGCAGTATCAATTGGCTCTTTCTACTTTCACATTTTGCTTGTTATTCAGATATCATGTTGTAAAAAGATTTTTCAAAGGAAACTTAGATATAAATTTGATTCTTAATTAGAAATTAAGCTCTCCACTGATTAAATTTAAAGCATGAAGTGTGAGGGACTCTTGGGTTGGATTAGATTAGGAGAGATGCAGTCATGAAACTAAAGTTTTGACAGTCCAGTATACATATATGAAGTTGAGGGTGGAAGCATTGCAGTGTTGTTGTTATATGGAAGGAGACAATGGAAGGAAGGGTGTGAGGAGTGGAATTTTCTTGGGGATCTAATACTTGGATAGACTGAGTTGAATGTGGCCATTTGGGGAAAAAAGATAAATGTTAAAAGCTAATAAATTAGATAGACCTGATGGTTTTACAGCAAAAGAATTATTGTTCTTGTTCAAAAAGAATCACTATGAATCATTCTCAAGAACAGAATACATAATCAGGATTGGGAGATGTAATCAACAAATGAGGTGTGGAGTTGAAAACAGAAATAAGAGCTAGTATAGAGTTGGGTTTAAGATACCTATAAACCAGTGCAACAGTATGGCGGTTGTTACATCCTGATTTGGACAAAGTAATTATTAAAAAAAAAGATGTAATCATAGAAATTTGTGTATTAGGTACTTGGTAATATTAAAGGATTTTTTTTTGTTTTTAGGCGTGATATTGGTATTGTGATTGTTCTTAAATCACTTGTGTTTTAAAGTTGTGTGATAAAATAAAATATTTCAAGTGAAAAAAAAAAAGAATTGTGAATTCTTGTGAAATTCTGTGTTCTTTCGTTATTGAACTCATGGTATTTCCCTTACCTAGATAGATCATTCTGTTTCCATCCACTTCTTTAGTTTGTTAAGTGCTGATCATCTTTCAAGTCTTAGAATAAATGCCGTTTTCTTCAGGCTGTTGTATCAGTATGCCTACTCCTACTCTCAAGTCAGATTAGAAGCCCATCGTATACAAATTTCCTCATTTTGCAATTATTCTGCTTATGACTTTTTGACTTTACTATGTTGCAGTAGCATACACTTTCAGCAGAAAGCATACTTTGAATTTTGATCCTTTCCTGAGCTAGCGCTATGTGGTTCTATACTTTCTTTTGGTGGTGGGCAGTGGTGGCAAGCTGCAGCTCCTAGTCAGCCTAGTCATGAGGGTAAACAGCCATGTTCTACAGTGCCCTTCCTTTGTTGCTGAGCTATGATGTTTGGTAGATTAGATTAGATGAATTAAGTGCTTTTTCTACTTAGAATATTTTCATTTTGATAGGCTCATTGGAATTTAACACCATTGTAAGTTCAGGAGCATCTGTACTTCCTGTAAGTCCTCAGTCGTACCCAGTGGTAGCTTTTTTATGCTGTCATCTAGTTGGTGATTCCCTGCTATTTTGTTTGCTTTGAGAGTATAGTTATAATTGCTATATTTTTTCCAACATTATACTCACTAAATATCTTGCATAATACATAGCTAAGTACATGTAAATGTCTACTGAATGAATGTGTGTATGTATGGTATGGGTATTTAATGAACTTTAGTAAAAAATTGAAGATACACAGAGAAAATATCCTTTATAAAATGTATAACAAAGATAGCAGCTTCTGTTGGGTGCAGTGGTGCACACCTGTAATCCCAGCGATTTAGAAGGCTGAGTCAGGAGGATTGCAAGTTTGATGCCAGTCTCAGCAATTTAGTAAGACCCTGTCTCAAAATAAAAAATAAAACAAAACAAAAAGGACTGGAGATGTAGCTTAGTAGTAAAGTGCCCCTTGTTTCCATTCCCAGTACAAAAAAAAAAAAAAAATCCAAGGTAAATTAGTATTCCACATGTTATATTTGTCAAAAAATTTGTTAGAAGATTATCTAGGCAAGTCTACTTTAAGAAAACTGAGATTCATAGGAGTGTTTTCCCAAGGTTACCTGATTAGGTTGCAACAGAGGAAAAAGTAGAACACAATTCTCTTGACTGAGGGATTTTGTTTTAATTAAGAAAGAAAAATAGAACATACTACCAACCTTTTTGCAAAAACTGAATTAGAGATTTGGACTAATTTCAATTACTTAAGAAAAAACACTACCTAAAGAACGCCTTGAGCTGTTAATGAATTGGTTTTCTTGTATTCAAGTGGAAAAAAAAATGGGATAATTGGCTGTAGGATATGGACATATTCTCTGTGGTCTCAAAAACTAGATCCTGGATTCTGTCTGTATGTAGTTCTCGCATAGAACTGCTTAAGCTACTGCTGTGCCTCGGAGAATAATAAATCATAGTAGGTGCTTAATAATACTATTCTGTGCCAGACTCATCCATATTGTTTTTAATGCTCAGAATTGCCCTGCAGGTAGGTATTATAATTTCCATTTTAGGTTGAGGAAATTGAGACTCAGAAAGGTCTTACAGCTAGTAAGTGGTGGATCTGGGATTTAAATCAGGTATGTTTAATTCCAAAGCTTATTTTCCCCCCACTAGAGCATATTAGTAAGCTTTCCCTAAGTGTTTCTACAAAGACATTTTTATCTGTCTGGTTGATTTATTAAGGATTAATTTAAGCACTAATTTGAGAATGGGTTCAGATGATCTCATGGCTCTTTCAGTAGATTCATTGCTTTTTTGATGTTACTTTCATAAATATAACATTTCCATATGTATTGGTAGATGCGTGTGAAGGTACAGTAATATTGGAATTGAACTTTTATTTCACCTTCCCATTTAACCTTTCAGTTTTAAAACTGATGCTATTTTAAATATGAACCTGTGCTTAAATACTTGCTGGGCAGAAACTGGACAGTGCAGAGAGAAGGAGTCCTTAACGTGAGTTTTTACTTTGCCCTTAAGCCTGAAGCCTGTCCACTATTTCTTTACTAGGCCATATCCAAATTTTTCAAAAAAATTAAATCAGTCTCTGTTACTTATCTCCCACTGCCATCCATCTATCCTGTTTTCAGCAAGTTGTAAGAACCCACAAACATGGAGTTTTAGTATCTCCAGTTCCTTCATTGTATCAGCTTATTCATTTAACGGACATCTATTGAATGCTTGTTAGAATATGTAGTCACGTAAGACCCGGTCCATGATGTCTACAGACCCTATCCACCTATCCCAGATGGGAGAGATTTAAGAATGCTAAAAGAGGAAAGAACCACTTGAAAGCAAGAGATTGAAGATACAGATTGTGTCTCCTTGATATGTTCTAGGACATCTCCTTAGGAAGTCAGGTGAGTAGGCTAGAAGAAATATATACAGAAGAACTAGGGAGGAGGTATAACATCTGTATCATTTCATAACCTTTACAATATTTTTATTGGATTATGGCTAATATACATGACATAATCACACATAGATTAAAGAGTTCACAGGCTTCATTTAAGTAAATTTCTTGGTGCACAAGGGCACTGGAAGCAGTAGTAGCAATTACAGTTTGTTAACAGCCTCAATTCCATATGAGAAAGTCCATTCTAACCTAGTGTTGTATGTATGTGTGTGCTGATTCTTTTTTTTCTTAGGTCCCTTTAATGATCTGCAACATGTGTTTGTGAAAGTGGTTGGCATGATTAAGGAATAGTCAGAATTAGAAGTAAAAAGTTTTTTGAAATTTTGTGGGCTTTGCCCTCATTTTTAAAGTAACAAAAGAAAGAAAGAAGAGGAAATATGGACAAGAACTCTTGTTTAGAAGTTTAAAATAATTGCTTTGGGATTTGGTCTATTTAGTATTTTTACAGATACAAAATACTAAATACATAATAATGGGTAAATCTTGAAGGAAAATGCTTCATTATATACTATGTCTTTTAATACCACTTATTTATTTAGTGGTATACTAACTTGTCTCTGAGATTTGATAGGATAGCCAGGTGAGTTAGTCTAACATTTGCAATAAGCTTCTAAGAGTTTGTAGAATAGTCTAAAAGTATTTTCATTATTTAGAGAAAGCAAACTTGTTTTGTGAATGCTTAAGCCTTAGTTATAAATTCTACGAGTATATCTCAGAGGGATAGTGAAGGCTTGTCTCATGGCCTCTGTGAGAGATTCTGAGTTTCTTAGCTGTGTGCTCCCAAATACTGGCAGTTATCTTAAGGTGAACAAAACAAAGCTATTTTAACGATTTGTACAATATTTGAATTGTAGTATAGTCTTTGAATTCAGAATTGTCTTCATCTCCACTGCACAATATCAGGACCCATGATAAAATTAAATATGTGATTTTCTCACACAAGTTATTGTGCATATACTATTACTAGATAATAATCGAAATAAGATTTTATTTCTGCTTTTCACTTCTAATTTTTATGCTTGTCTGTGTATAGGTGTCGTTTCAGCCAGATGTTGCATCCAATTTTTGAGGAAGCTTCTGATGTCATTAAGGAAGAATATCCCCATAAAAATCAAGTAGTGTTTGCCAGAGTTGATTGTGATCAGCATTGTAAGTAACTCACGAGGAAGTCTGGAAGAAACTGTTCTGTTCCTTCCTCTCCTACACACATACTTTTTTCTTCTTTAAAAAAATGCTGTGCTGTAAGTAGAGAACAAACCAAAATGATTCTAGTAACATTGGCTAAGTTGTTAATATTTAGTCTACATATAACACTGTTTTCCATTTTGACTTTCTTTTTTTTTTTTTTTTAATCTAGTACGTCAGGCATATAGACATTTTAAACAAAACTGTTCTGTATTTTTGCATTTTTGTTATTTTAAAGATTCTGCTAAGGTTGAACTAAAGTATCTGTGAGCTGTAAGCTTTTGTTACTGATTATAATTTTATTGAGAGTGTTAAGACACTTGGTTAGACTTTCTTAAAAATTCTGATTTCTTGTATTTTGCTTGTCCCAGTGGAAATCTTTATGTACATTCCTCATAGTTTTCTATATACCTGGCAGATTTGTCTTACTTGAGCTGGTGAGCTAGCAGTAGTGTATCCTCCTGAGCGATTACATTTGAACTTTCTTTTCTTCTGGTACTGAATTCATTGTATTTGGTAGTTTTGGTTTATTGTGTCTTAGTTGTCTCATTGGCTGCATTAATAACTCTTGAAGGCAGACCTTTTTTTCTTTTTAGTTTCCCTTTAAGTGGAGACTAAACCACTTATTAATCTCTGTATCTCAAGCATTTGACAGTTTCTAGGCCAGCCTCAGCAACTTAGTGAGACCTGTCTCAAAATAAAAAATCAAAAGGGCTGGGGATGTGGCTCAGTGGTAAAATACCCCTGGGTTAAACAATCCCCAATACCAAACCAAACCAAACCAAACCAAACAAAAAGAACTTGTTGCATTGAGTTATTTGGCAAATTGGCTGTCTCTTACTCTACAAGTTTTCTGCCCTTTACAATTAACCTACTAATTAGAATTAGTGTGTATGGGGTATGTGGTGGGGAGGTATATGTATGCATGCACACACATACACACACATTAACTTTTCATTTGTGATGAGGAAATGGAAATAAAGTGGCTTAACCAATGTTACATAGCTTAAAGTTCTTAAAACTAAAATTAGAATCCTTGTCTCCTGAGCAAATGCTATCACAGACCAGTTTGCTATTGCTTTTATTCTGTTCAATTCGATAACATTTTGAGGATTTATTGGTATTCCTCTATGCTAGGCAGAAAAGCATCTTTTTTCTAAAGTGAATCATTTCAAAGTCATATAAGCCATACCCATATTTTCATCTGCTAAGATTCGAAACTAGATATAATGAAGGAAGACATAAAAGGTTGTATGTGTACGCAGATTACATTTCCACACTGCTTTTTGGATCTTTCTTCCTGCCTTTCACTGATAAAGAAAATGATGTGGTTGGTGAGGGCTCTCCATTCAAATCTACTTTATGTTTAATGAGTTGGGGAGAGAGTGAGAGAATCAATTTTATTTATTTTCTCCGTCTGATTTTTGTTTTTCTGACACTTAGTTGTTTATGAGGTGCTGGGGTATGAACCCACGTCCTCTTGCATGACGGACAAGTGCTGTAACCTCTGAGCCACCACTATAGCACCCAAATCTTTCTATTCTTTATGTATTTAATTAGACATTGTAAGTGCAAACAAGAATCGTTATTTTCACTGAATTTGAACTGAAATATCTGAACTTACGCTCTTAAGCTTATAGTCATAGGGAAGAAGATTCTTTTGAAATAAATCTGATATCATTGTGATAAGTTTGCTTTTAATTTTTAACAGCCATAGTTCAGGTGTTTTTCAATTCATTAGAAAGTTGTTGTTACTAATGAAAATTACATCTGAGGTATTATGTACTCTCTCTGAATATTTTTTCTTTGTAAAATTCTTCACTTTTTAAAAAATGACAGTTGGAAATCTTTTTTGGTGACTTATCCACATTTCTACTTTCACTTTAAAGATTGTAAGACAGACTACACATTTGTTAAACCCTCGTGTCAGTTAAATTATAGAGGTTTTGGACTGAAAGAACCTTAGGAATTCTGTGATTTGAAGAGAAAAACCTGTTAGTCAAATTGTTCTTTGGTACGGTTTTAAAAAAAAGATTTATTGAGGTATAATTGACATACAAACTGCACATGCTTAAACAATACAATTTTATATTTAATTATTTTTATTTTTTGTAGTACTAGGATTTGAACCCAGAGGTGCTCTACCACTGAGGTTCATGGCGAAGTCTCTGTTCAAATCTTGCATATTTTTTATTGGATTGTTTATTTTCTTACTGACTTTGAAAGTTCATTATATATTATGAATATAGTCCTTCTAAAATGTGTTATTTGCAAAATTTTCTCCCATTATACTCTCCAGAGTATCTTTTATTTAACAATTATGATGAAATATACATAATATAAAGTTTACCATCTTAACCATTTTTTACTATACAGTTTCAGTAGTGTTAAGGATATTTTTTTGTTGTGTAGCCAGTCTTCAACCTTCTTCTACCTTGCGGAACTGAAACACTGTGCCCATAAAGCAACTCTCATTTCTTCCTCCCCCGGAAACCACCATAGTGTTTTCTGTTTCTGTGAATTTAACTTCTCTTGATGCCCCACATAAGTGGAATCATCTTGTATTTATGTTTGTGACTAGTTTATTTCATTTAGTATAATGTCCTCAAGGTTTATCTGTGCACATCTTGCAATTTCTTTCCTTTTTAAAGCTGACTAATATTCTATTATACATGCGTGTGCACTGAGCACGCGCGCGCACACGCACACACACACACACACACACAGAAGTTGACCCCCCCTTATCTATAGGAAATATGTCCTAAGAAAGACCTAATAGGTCCTAAGAAAGTGGATGCCTGAAACTGCAGACCTTACTGAAACCTATGTATGGTTTTTTTTTCCATATATGCATACACATATGATAAAGTGTTCTTTATAAGTTAGGCACAATAAGAGATTAACAAAAATAGAACAATTTTAACAATATTCTGTAATAAAAGTTATGTGATTGTGGTCTGTCTCTCAAAATATCTTGTACGTTTTTACCTGTTCACTTAAAGGAAGCATTTTATGACTTCTTTTGGTAACATTCATCTTGCCTGAATCACTACATAGCATGGCCTATTAAGATAAATAAGGTTTACTTAAGCACACATAATCCTTGTGCTTACCATCACGGTTTCTCTGATAGCCAAAACAGCTACTAAGTGTCTGAAATGTAGGTAGCATATATGCTATATGTGTGAATATGCTGGATGGCACAGGACATTGTGAGATTTCATGTCACTCAGAATGGTGTGAAATTTAAGTCTTATGAGTTGTTTATTTCTGGAATTTTTCACTTAATATTTTTGGGCTGTGGTTGACATGGGTGACTGAAAATGCAGAATAGGAAATTGCAGTTAAGGGGGGACCCTGTATATCACATTTTGTTTGTCATCCATTGATTGGGTTACTCCATTTCTTGGCTATTGTGAATAATTCTGCTAAAACAATGGGTGTACAAATGTCATTTTGAGAGCTTGCTTTCAGTTGTTTTTGGATATATACCCAAGTGAAGGAATTGCTGAATCCTATGGTGATTCTGTTTTTAATATTTTGAAGAACATACCTTATTCTATGGTGACTAAGCCATGTTTCTTTTGTTCTGATTTCTCCATATCCTTGTCAACACTTTTTATTTATTTGTTTTTTATTTTGATAGTGGTCATTTTAATGGGTATGAGGTAATTGTGGTTTTGGTTTGTGTGTCCCAGGTTATTGATGATGTTGGGTATCTTTTCTTATGCTTGTTAGTCATTTGTATATCTTCTTTGGAGAAATGTTTATTCAAATTCTTTGCTAATTTTTAAATTAGGGTTTTTTTTAGTTCTTTGTAGATTCTTATCACATGTATGATTTGTAGATATTTTCTCCCACCTTAGTTACCTTTTCACTTTGTTGCTTCCTTTGAAGCATAACATTTTGAAATCTACGTGTAGTCCAACTTATCTATTTTTACATTTGCTCTGTATGCTTTTAGGAGTCATACTTAAAAGTCATTGAAAATCTAGTGTTATAAAGCTTTTTTCTTGTGTTTTATAGTTTTAGTACTTACATTTCAGTCTTTGGTCCATTTTGAGTTAATTTATGCATATGGAGTAAGGTCATGGTTAAACTTCATTCTATATAGATATCCAGGTTTTCATACATTATTTGTTGAAAAGACTGTTATTTCTCTATTGAATGGTCTTGGCATTCTTGTCAAAAATCATTTGATCATATATCTGAGAGTTTATTTCTGGGTGCTCTGTTCTACTTCATGGTCTGTATGTCTGTCTGTATGGCAGTCCCACATACTTTTTTTTTCTTTTAAAGAGAGAAGGACAGTGAGAGAGAGAGACAGACAGAATCAATTTTTATTGAGTTTTTCACATGGCTTTAGTTGCTCTGACACTTAGTTGTGTACATGGGTGCTGGGGTTTGAACCCATGTACTTGCACATGCCAGGCAAGCACTGTATACTTTTGATTACTGTAGCTTTGTAATTGGTTTTGAAATCTATGTGAGACTTCCAGCTTTGTTCCACAGTGTCTTTTGAAGAGCATATTTTCATAATTTTGAGGAGGCCTTCTTTATTAATTTTTAATGGATTAGACTTTTAATGTTGTATCTAAGAAATCTCTTCCTCTGTGGATCACAGATTTTCTGCGATTTTTTTTATTAAATCTTGCAATTTGAAGGTTTACATTTATGCCTATGATCCATTTGCAGCTAATTTATGCAAGTTGCAGTATATGAATCAGAGTATGTTTTTTGCGTATAGTTATCAAGCATTTCTGTTGTTTGTTGGAAAGACTGTTCTTTTTTCACTAACAGCTTTTGCATCTTTGTTGAAATAAACTGACCCTGGTTTTTTTTTTTTAAAGAGACGGAGGGGCTGGAGCGATTTCTCGGCGGTTACAGCGCTTGCCCAGCATGCGTGAGTTCACGGGTTCAAACCCCAGCACTCATGTACATAGCTAAGTGTCAGCAACGAAAGCCATGTGAAAAACTCAATAAAAGTTGATTCTGTCTGTCTTGCTCTCTGTCCTTCTCTTAAAAAAAAAAAACAAGAAAGAAAGAAAGAAAAAAAGGGAGAGAAAGTGTAAAAGAGAGAAAGAATCGATTTTATTTATTTTTTTCATCTGGCCTTTGTTGCTGCAATACGTAGCTGTGTATGTGGTGCTGGGGTTTGGAGCTGGGTCCCTGCATTGCTGGGTTATCATTCCAGTCACTGAGCTTCTGCTCCAGCCCCCTGACCCTGTATTTATGGGTCTTCTTATGGTCTCTTTTTTCTATACTGTTGATTTATGTATCTATGTTTATCTCAGTACTACACTTTCTAGATTACTGTAGCTCCTTGAAGGTCTTGAAGTCAGGTAGCATGACTCTTCCAACTTGGTAATTTTTTTTTTTCAAAGTGATTTCGCTGGTCTGGTTGCTTTGGATTTCAATATGACTTTTAGAATCAGCTTCTTAATTTATAACAAGGACTGGATTTTAATTAGAATCCTTAGACCAATTTGTGGAGAATTGTTATTTTCACAATGCTTTATGATCCATGAACATCACGTATTTCCTCATGTATTTAGATATTTTCTGTTTCTCTTAGCAGTATGTTATATTTTCAGTCATAATATATTGCATCTTTGTCAGATTTCTCTTCGTATTTCTTTTTAGACCGTTGTACAACATTTTTTTAAAAACTTCGTTTTTGAATGATAATATATGTATATATACATATATAATATATATTAAAGTTGCACAAATAATATAGAGCTCCCTTATGCTATACTCCTCTGTCCATTTTATCTTACCATCAACATGTTTCATTACTATGGTGCATTGTCAAAACTAAGAAACTGATATTGATACATTACTATATATAAACTGCATGCTTTATTCAGCTTTTATCAGCTGTTCCTCTGATGTCTTTTTTTTCTGTGCCAGGATACTGTATCTTCAGATCTTTTTAGTCATATCTGTTTCTTGATCTTTTTTATTTTTCACAACCTTGCCAGTTTTGTGGAGTGTTGGTCAGATATTTGCAGAAGGTCCCTCATTTTAAGTTTGTTTGTCTCCCCCCCCCCAGGCTTTACACATCTCTCGTGAGATATATTCCTAAATATTTCTTAATTTTTGGTGCTATATTAAATGGCATAGATTTTTTTAAAAAATTTTAGTTGCTAGTTTTTTGTTGCTAACATATAGAAATGAATTGAATTTTGTATATTATACTGCTCTTGTGTACTGGAATTTATTAGTGCTGACAAGTTTGATGTAGAGTCCAAAGGATTTTCTGCTTAGACGGTTACATTTTATGTAAATAAAAACAGTTTTACTTCTCATGGTCTTTATTTCCTTACAGAATTCTTTTCCACAAATTCATGTATGTGTTGCTTTAGGATCAGTTTTTGTTGGGTAGATTTATAAGAAGTTACTTAGTAAGAGTAGGAGATGGCCTCAATCAAAATACCAGCCTGCCCACATATCTTGCATTACTATTAATCACCTGGCTGGTGCTGTGGCGCCTATTCTGTCCTGCCCTATAATACCTGAGTCTCTGCCTTGCTACTGACTCACAGCTTCACTTGGATCTTTCATCCAAAGTAATAGTATTTTTTCCTTGGAGAAGTTCCTGTGAAAAGTTTTTAGTTAATTTACCTGGGAAAAACCTGGGTATTGAATGCTTATATGGATTAGGCATATCGTTTGCATAATATTATCCATCCGTTCAACAACAAAAACACCGAATTGTATGCTTGTTCTGTGTAATACTATATGGTAGATCCTAGAGATATAGCTGTCAACTGATAGGCAAGAGAAATACACAGTTGCATATTGTCATTCTGAAAGGAATGTATCAACTGCTATAAGATAATTTTAAGTCTAACAGTCTGGGAAGATAGGGAAGTCTTTTGAGGAAATGGTATAAAATCTGAAGAATAGGAATTTTCAAGGGATATTGAGGAAGAAGAATGTTTCAGATAGAAAGAGTAGCAGGTGTGAAGTTTCTGAACACTAGGTTTTTAGAAAGCTGAAGTCTCATTTTACAAACATAGGCTGATTTTTTTCAAGGAAACATAGTAAATGGAGGAAGCCAGATTTTAACAACCAGGAGTGTACAGCTTTTACCAGCTAACTATACTATACTTTTTTGAAGGTCTAAATAAAGTAATTTGTATTGAATTTCTCGTGGAAACTGAGGACTTACACATTTCTCTGTGAATGAATAAAGATACCTTGTTGAATTAAAGGACTTCCTGTTTAAATGGGCTGTATAGAAGGAGTTGCCTGTACATGGCATTATTCTTTCTATACTATGTGGCCCAACCTTTTGCTAAGATAGTCATTTGTTCTCTAAGCCATATACAGTTGAGCAAAGTTACTTAAAAAAATCACTAAATTTGATTCAGCACTTTGCATAAAAAAGTGTGTATATAGGGCTGGAGCGGTGGCTCGGTGGTTACAACACTTGCCGGGTGATTATGGTGCTTGCCCAGCATGTGCAAGTACATGGGTTCAAACCCCAGCACCCACGTACACAACTGTCAGAGCAACGAAAGCCATGTGAAAAACTCAATAAAAATTGATTCCTCTGTCTCTCTCTCTCTCACTGTCCTTCTCTCTTAAAAAAAAAGTATGTATGTGTGTCTGTGAGCACACATTTGAAAGAAATGTAACCATATCTGGTAAAATGTTGAATCCAGGTAAGAATATATGCAGGTGTTCATTGTATTACTTTTTCATCTTTCTGTAAGTATAAAGTTTTTCAAACTTTTAGAAAGTTGTTATAAAAGTTCACTGAACCTGTGGTTTGTCATTTACCAAGAAAAAATCAGGTAGGAGTGCCTTATTGTTTCAGGTTTTGAGGAACTATGTTTGGAAGAAGCTAGACATCTATACTGCAGAGGTGTATTGTGATTACTGTTAATTTTAAGTTGTTTATTTTCACAATGATAAATGACAGTCACCAAATTTAAAAGTACTTTTTGGCAATAGATTTTTACTGGCATGTTGAGGAATGCTTACTTAATGGCTTTTGGAAACTGCCTCAAAGCACTCTGTGTGGCTGTCCTCAGTTTTTCATTGAAAACCTCTTATGTTGGCATTTGAGGCCATTTTATTGGTCACAAAGCCCCCTTCTTTCATAAGTGCCATTTCTTCTTACAGATGTTAGGAAATGGAGACGTGCCCTTTGTGAATATTCTCCCATTATCAAGAAGGCTTAATGTTAGGAATATAATAGATCCATCCATAGATAAAATAAGGAACACTAGCTTATGCTATCAACAGATACCAAAGGACTTGACAAAACTCATTTTCTCGAAAGAAATTAATATGGAAAAATGTATGACTCAAGCTTTACTTGCTTATGATTTTTTAAATCTCTAACAGCTATTTATTGTTTCATGAATGTGTTGCAAGCTCATATTGAGATGTTATATGTTTGAATTTATTTCTGATATCTGTCTGAGCCAAAAACCTTTATAGTGTCTTGTTTTGGGAAACCATCCACTTTAAGAATTGAGGATGAGGTAAGACCACAAAGTCAAGAAACAAACAACAGAAATATAGGACAATATAAAAATGTAATGGCACTAATTTTTTTGTAAAGCATTTCAAGTGAGTATTTTCAAAGTAGTCCCTTTGGGAGGGAATATACCTACTTATTCCTTAGATCATGTTGGAAATCTTTTTTTAAGAGTTTCCCTTTATGCTAATTTACTAATCTACCAGGAAAATGCATTCAGTTTATATATGTAGGAGACCTTTCTTTGGTTTGCTGCTTGTGTTTCCCACTGTCTCCTCTTCTGCCTACCAGCATCCTGTGAAGCTCTCTGCCTGCCTTTACCTCATTTCTTTGTATGCCTTTCCTAGAACTTTCTTAGGCTTATTCTTTGCTGAACGGTTCAGCTCAGTGGAATGAGAACTTCAGAACTGGAGGAGAAAAAGAAAACAAAAGTGGATATATTTGGCTAATTGCACTTCTGTTTCTTTGTATGAACTGGATTTAGTAGCCTTGCTTATTTCCCCTTCACCCCCAAAATAATAGAGTTGGGAATGGTAGTAGATAATTTTGAACTTCTGAGGCTGGATGTTATCAGGAAGCTTACAACTATTTAAGCTCAAGTGTATTTTTTGAAATCCTGGTATAGAGTTTGTAGTTTACCTCTTAAGACCCTGCATTCTCCATTTACTGTATCTAATATAAGGAATAGAGAAAGGCATGAAGAGAAGAGGAATAGAAAAAAGTCAGGGCAACTAGAAAAGAGACAGAAGGCTGAGGAACAACCCTTTGCCATGGCTCAGGAGCCACATCTTATCCCTGTGCTGGCAGCAGAGCAGGTATTCTCACTTGTCTTGCTGGGAAATGGAATGTCAGGGCTCATTTTGTCATAGATCTAACAGTAGCTCTCTTAGGGTGTCCCATCTGGGGGCTTGTAAAAGGAAACCATATCTCTGGTGACAATATATTTTATTGTTGATACCTTACATAGGGCAATAAGTATCTGTCTGAACTTTTCTTATATTGTACTGAGGGACTCCAAACTGGTACATGTTTTTGGTGTGTGTATTGTATATTAGGCATTTTCAGAATCTCATTTAAGAGTCTAGCTTGTGGAAACAATTTGAAGTAGTATTAGCAGCAGCAGTAGTAATTTAATGATAAAATACAAGTTTTAGAAGAGTAGGGACCTTATCTTTTTACTCCTGTATACCTACCACTGAAATGGTACCTAGCAAATAATAGGTGTTCAATTATAGTTGTTGAATAGGTGCATGGGTAAATGAATAAAATATAGTAGCTAGAATTTATGAACTGTTACTTTTGTAGATGTAGCATTAAGTACTTTAAGTACTTTATCTCCCAACAATGCAATAAAATATTTTCTGCTGTTTTGCCAAATCTAATTCTTTGTTGATTATGGGGCAAAATTTTATCTCCATCTATCAAAATGGAGAAAAACAGAACTACATCACAATGCTTTATCATTTAAAAACATTTATACCTGTCATTAAAATAATTTTAGATTCATTTAGATTATAATTTTAAAAATCATACCATCAATTTGTGTACTTTAAAAGGAAAATAAATTTGTTCAAGGAATCCTGAAGCAGTTTCACATTCTGAGTCATTTCCCAACTGAATCAGTTTTTATGTTGTCCACACAATACTCACTCCATACCATTAAGAGTGTTGGTAATGCTTTTGATTAAAGAGTCTTACTCTACTCTTTCTGGGAGTTTCTTCCAAAGTACTAAAACCTGTTTTGCAAGGATTGATGCTAGGAATTTATTTTTTTTCTCAGTCAAAACAAATCACTACTAGTTAAGTAACTTAGCTAAAGTCAGTAAGATGTAACATGTAAACCAAAATGTGAATAGTGGTTTTTCTCAGTGGTGGTTGGATTACAAATGATTCTTGTTTTCAGTTTCTTCATACTGAAAACAACGTACACACACATGCATGGTTAAAAACATGCCCTTACTTCAGTGGTGGAACCTGACCATATCTCATCTTCTTTAATCTTTTTTTTATTTATATATTTTTTATTAATGTATTGTAGTTTTACATAATTTTGGGATTAGTTGTCACATATTCCTAGATATACACATAATTCAGCAGTGCAATTTGTTCAATATCCCCCCCCCATCTTCTTTAATTAATTTGGGGATCACTGTGATAGTAATTCTGTCTGAGATCAAGAAGATCCCAGCAGTCTGCCCCTGGTGGGACCAGGTTCTCTGCTGACCTCCAGTGGCTAGAGGACGTATGGCACTAAGCAAGAGGCGTCTTATGTTATTTTTATTTTTTTATTTTTTAAACTTTTTGATCATGCAGGACTTTCAGACTCCCGCAAGCATTTTTTTTCCAACGTTATAATTGTCATTGAATTAGGTAGAGTATTCTCCTGTATACTGGGTTACTTTTAGATGTCTGTCTTGTAATGCAACTAGAGCCTTCCTTTTTGGAAATGGAGAAGGTTTGTATAAGAACTGTACATAAATACTCATTAAGACAAAATATAAAGTGAAGAATGTGCATAGAAGAGAATCTGGATGATAAAGTTAAGCTTGAGTTTTGAGTAAGCTTCTAGGCTTGCTTTCATGTTTAGGGTTACATTTTTGTTGTGGTTTGGTTTTGTGAGGGTTTTTTTGTTTTTGTTTTTTCCGTGGGGTATGACTTGGAATAAATAGGAAAGGTACATAGGCAGCAGTGGTCCTTTTTCTGTAACCAGAAGAATATAAGACATTCCTGATGAAATATCTGTCTCTTTGTACTGACTGCCATGGATAACCATAGCAGGGAGGGGTACTAGTGAAGAACTTGAGGCGGTTTTCACTTTTGGAACCCTGTTGGACATTAGTGAGACAGTCAGGAAGGACCCTCAAGGAAAAGTAAATGGCCATTGAAGCAAGAGTACATGCTAATTATCCAATCAGGGAGCGGTTAACCTTCTGAAATTTGTAATTCCTTTGACATCTATTTTAATATTTGATCCATACAGTTTATTAAAAAACTCCACTTATTACACCCCTTAAGTAATTTTTTGTTATGTTGTCAAAATGTAACATTGTAATTACCTTAAAATCACTTTTAGCCAAAGCTTGTAAAAAGTTACCTTTATGTCTGATTATTGATCAATGCAATTTTAAGGTTTTTGCTTTTAAAGGATTAAAAACCACCTCATTATGCAGTATAACTGCTGCCATGGTATGGTTTGAGAATGAAACCACTCCTATCTAGTCCACTAGTAGTCTTCAAATCTTTTTTTTGCTCCATAACCACAATTTTAAAGACAACCTAAGAGTTGTTAATGTTACAGTTTGTTTTTTCTGCCAGGGTCATTGTGGTAGTTTGCTTACTAGTCTCCCTGGTTCTCTGCTACTGCTAGGGGAACATTTTGAAAGCACAATACTATACCCCTCTGGCTGCATATCACAAATAGGATAAAATTTAGACTCAATTATCTTAACAATTTAAGACCCTTTGGAGTCTGTCTCTGGCCCTATTTATTCTACTTCTAATTTATGCATATTTGTTTTTAGCATACTGCTTTCTCATATGTCTACTAATTCACCAAGTTTTGAAAGTTAAAAGTATTATATTGTCTCTGTCAGACCTCTTCCTGTCAGAGGTACAACCAGTATTTTCATACTGATTCTTAGACTATAAATGAAAAGTAAATATTTCCTATTAGAATAGTTACTTGTCTTCTGAGTCCTTTCTGCCATATATTTTGGGGATTAAAAGCATTCTTGGATTCTTGCTGGCAAATTAGACATATTAACCAGCTAAGGTAGTTATATAGACCTAAATTATACCTAGTAGGCCTATTTTACCTTCATAGGTTTTGATATGATAGAATTTTAATTCTTAAAATTATTATCATTGCCAATATAATGGGCAAACTGTCATTTAGTAGTTTAATTTGTAACTTCCTGATTGTAACTGATCATGATTTTGTGTTCATTGGCCATCTGTGTCATAAATTTAAAAACATATTTTGTTCACTTACCGTTTTGGGAGAGGGTGGGTTGTCTCAAAGAGGAGAGTGAGTTATGCCCCCATTGTTTCCTAGTTTTATTGATATTTTAAGTTTCTAGAGACAGTTGCCCTCAGGTACCACCTCTTAATTTTTTGTTTTTGTTTTTAAGAAAGAGAGTTGAGTTTTTACTTTTTCATCTGCTTTTTGTTTTTCCTCCACTTAGTGTTGTGTACGTGGTGCTGGGGATTGAACCAGGTCCTTGTGCATGCCAGGCAAGTGCTGCACTGCTGAGCCACCTCTCCAGCTCCCACCACCTCTTAACTTTTGACTAATAATAGATTGCATCAGATATTTAATTCCATCCTGCACATTATTTCACCCATAGATACCCAGGGGAGATACCTGGGGAGGGCGCAGATTGCTGTTATAATGATTACAATGACATGCTAAAGATCTGAAGGCAACTCTCTTGGTCACTTTGGCCCACTCTGTCCAGTTCTTTTTGAACTTGTTTTTGTAAATTTTATGGTGGGCTTAGCTTTTAATTATCCTTCCTTCCTGAGTCTTGAAATCTTTGGTTTGTGTAAAAGTTAGAAAGGTCTCCTTTCAGGGTAACTTCTATTTTTCTTATTGGGGAGAAGTTTTTGGACATACATTCCTTAGTCCAGAGAAAATAGTCCTAACAGTTTGTCAAGGAATATACATCCTGTTGGCTTAAGCCCAGGCAGGGCCAGAATGCCCTTAGAGAAGCTGTTTTTTTAATTTTCACTTTTTTTTTTTTAAGAAAGTACATCATCCAGTTTATAGAATTTTCCCTTGACCTTCATGTTCCCACTGCTCATGTCTGTCTGCTGTCTAGTAGAATCCACTAATGAGGGTGTCAAAAAATGGAGTTTTGTGGGAGGTTTCAATTACAAATTCAGTTTCTTTAACAATTTTAGAACCATTTATGATTTCTATTTTTTTGAGTGTCAGTTTTGGTAAGTTGTATTTTCATGGAAAATTTTCCATCTTATTTAAATTTTTATACTTGCTGCCATTAAGTTGTTGATAATAGCCGTCAGGTGAAAGAGCTTACAAGCATAGTTTTAAGAGAGAAAGAGAAAAATCAATTTTTTATTTAGTTTTTCATGTAGCCTTTAGTGCTCCAAGACTTCGCCTGTGTACATGGTGCTGGGGTTTGAACTCGAGTACTAGCACATGTCATGCAGGTGCTGTGACCGCTGGGCCACCTCTCCAGCCCCATTTGTCCATTTTTAATTCTGGTTATTTGTATTTTTGGTATGAAGTTGTTTGAATTCTTTATGTATTTTGGTTGTTGACCTCTCCAGATAAGTAATTTGCAGGTGTTTTCTCCTATTCTATGGGTTGTCTCTGTAGATTATTTCCTTTGCTGTGTAGTAGTTTTTTAGTTTGAGGTAATCCCTTTTCTCTATTTTTGCTTCTATTGTCTGTGCTTTTAAAGTCTTGTAAAAAAAGAAAAATCCTTGTCCAGACCAATGTCATAAAGTATTTTCTCAGTTTTATATTTTCCCCTTATGCTGAAGATCTTGATTTTTAATGACATTAGCATAATTGCTTATTTGCTTTGTTTATAGTACGTGCATGTTTCAAAATTACTATGCCAATATTAAATTTAAAAAATTAATTTTGTCTTAATGTTAAACATTAACAAAACTATAAAACCAATGTATAGCAAGGAAATATAAATTTCTTCCCTTACAGCTCCTTCCATTTTCTCCTAGTGTTTTTTGGAGGTAAGAGAGGCAAATGCATAACCAAGTATATATAGCTATAAATGTATGTATTTATATTTCTTCCCTGAATTTCTTTTCCATATTTCTTACATAAAATGTCTTGTCTTTACATACTCTTCTATACCTGACTTTTTAATTTGAATATGCATTTAGCAACATACAGAGATTCTTTTCATTCTTTTCTTTGGCAATCTAGTACTACTTCATTGCTTGAATATACCATACTTTGTTCAACTAGTTTCATATCCTATTGATGAACATTTTGGGAAAGAGTTACTTTTAAAAAGATATTTTCCATTTTGAAGACCACAGCATTGTTGCATTGACCAGTAGAGCTATTTAACATTTTTTCCTTTTTTTTGTAAAAAGAGGGAGAAAGTGAGAGAGAATCAACTTTATTTAGTTTTTCATCTGGCCTTTGTTTTTCGGACACTTAGCTGTGTATATGGTGCTGGGGTTCAAACCCAGGTCCTTGCACATGCCAGGCAAGTGTTCTGACTGGTGAGCTACTGCTCCAGCCCCTATATTTTTTAATTGGGAAGGTAAATTATTATTAAATTATTTTAAAATTATTTCTCCAGGTGGTTTTAGTAGAGTAAGCCAAAGTCTTATGGCCTTAAGTAAGTGCCTTTTTGTAACTGAAAAGACTTCTGCTTCTAATGATACCATTCTTATCCCTGAGTGTAGCTCAATTTAATCTCATTATTTTCTTGGTCGGGTTATAGGACATCATCTTTATAACACCTCAAAGACATTCTCATTATAATTTGTCAGGTTTATAGCTGATATATGTAATAGTCATTTGTTTTAAGTGCCAACTCCTAAACCAGATAGATTATTATCTGTGTTACGTATGTATAAATATTTATATTTCAGATTTCTCAGATTTGCTAAATGAAAGCATTCTTCCTAATCTCATTAAATCAGTGGTTCCTTTGTTTACTCTGATTTACCTTTTGTTTGAAAAATTTTAGGGGGCTGGAGCGGTGGCTCAGCGGTTTCGGCGCTTGCCTGGCAAGCATGAGGACCCGGGTTCAAACGCCAGCACCACGTACACAACTAAGTGTTGGAGCAATGAAGGCCATGTGAAAAACTAAATAAAGTTGTTTCTCTCTTTAAAAAAAAAATTTAGAAATGATTTCCCCTTCATAAATCCTCAGTGGAGTTTATCAGAGTATTATGTGATTTTAATTCCATGGGCCTTTTCTTTCAACTCCTCGTCTGAGAATCCATATTCACCCTTATCCTCTAATATACTTTTAGTATTATCTCATTGTTTATCCTAGAGAGAACAAAATGCAGCCTTGACGTAGAAAAATATTTTAAGTATTCTCCTCTTCCTAGGCAGTGAAGACATTAGAATATTTAAAATAATTTACTTCCTCTTTACCTCCCCTCTATAGCGTGTATGCTGCTATTGTCATTGACATATGTTTTATATCATTTTTTATAGTTAGATATTCATATGCCATGCACTTGTATTATCATATGAGAAAATTATTATACTCATAGAATAGATTAAAAGCTACAGCGTAGGGAGTTTATGGAATATAAGTTCTCATAGCCAGTAAGTGGCAAATTAGAGATTTGAACCCAGGCAATATGAGTCCAGAGCCTTGCCTCATAACCAAAAGTCATGATTATTAAATTTTTCCCTTTCTCACACTGAAAAAAAATGACACACACCAACAAGATCTTGTTTAAGTAAATGTAAGATTTTTGACTGTTGAAATAATGGGCTGAGCCTGACCAGCTATGAGGTAAAGTTAATTTTTTGTTGTTGTTGTTCTTCCAGCTGATATAGCTCAGAGGTATAGGATAAGCAAATACCCAACTCTCAAATTGTTTCGTAATGGGATGATGATGAAGAGAGAATACAGGGGTCAGCGATCAGTGAAAGCACTTGCAGATTACATCAGGCAACAAAAAAGTGACCCCATTCAAGAAATTCAGGACTTAGAAGAAATCACCAATCTAGATGTAAGTTAACTTTTGCTAGATCAAGTGAACATTGCCTGTTTAATTAATGTAAACAAATTCTAATGCAAGTAAAAATCTGGACATTTTCTTATAGTTCATTGCAATGGATTTGACATGTGGGTTCAATTTTTTTTGAGTTCTCAGGGAAATGTTAATGTTTTACTGAATTTTTAGATAAATTATATAGAGTACAGTAAAGTTGTTCTAATTTGAATTAATCGAGGAGAATAGGGTAGAAGTAAAACATATATAGTCAAAGTTACCATATTTTCCTTAGTGGAGACCTTCAGGTATCTGCTTTAATTACTTCTATGCCAGCTCTTTCTGTATGTTTTAGCATCCACTAAAATAGTTCCCCCCTTTAAAAAAAAAAGAAAGATGGACAGTGTGAGAGAGAGAAAGACAGAATCAACTTTATTGAGTCATGTGTGTTTCTTTGCTCAGACACTTTGTTGCGTACATGGTGCTGGGGTTCGAACCTGCATCCTCACACGTGCCAGGCAAATGCCATAACCACTGAACCACCACTCCAGCCCCCAAATAGTTCACTTTTAATAAACTTAACAAAACCCTTTTTTTGTACCGTTACAGTGTTTAAAAAATAGCACACAACAAACAGAAGAAAAACAAGCGAGTTTAGACTTTATTACAGTCACAATTGTCACTATCAACTTTGAAATTTGATTTTATTCTACTACCAAACTAATAAATTAGTTACCATTTTCATGGACACTCTCAGAAGACTGAAGACTCCTGGGTCAGAGACAGAGGACTTTATTGTTCATATCAAAGCAAGCAGTGTGACCATCTTTGTATTTGTTTCCTTCTCCCCAAATCCTAGGGAGGTAGGTAGCCCATAAGGCCCAGGTGGATAGCTACACATGCATCTAAAGTAACCTTCTAAAGTAACCTTCTAAAGTTGGTTACTTTAGAAGAGGGAATCTCACTATTTCAGAGCAAGCAGTAACTCTGTTTTTTGTTCTAGATGAAGATATTATCTCATACTTAGTGTTGCTCCCTGCAAGTACAGCCCTGAGAAATGGCCTGGGTAGAGAGTGATTAGGATCTTTAATTGTGGCATATACAGAGATGTTTAGGAGTGTGAAAGACCTAAAGATCCATGGAGGACAGTCACAAGTTATGAGTTGATGTGCAGTTTTAACAGATTTTAGAATTAGTCACCTTATTTAGGAAAGAATTCTTGAAATTTTAAAATAAAATGATGCTAGTCATGCTGGCTTATTCCTGTAAGCTTGGTAATTAAGGGGGCTGGGGCAGGAGAATCACAAGTGTGAGGCCAGTCTTGGCAACTTTGTGAGACCCTGTCTTAAAATAAAAAATAAAAAAGGGCTGGAGGTGTCCCTCAGAGGTAAAGTGCCCCTAAGTTGAATCCCCATTACCACTGAAATGAATGAATGAATGATAAAATGCTAGAAGAAATGATTATAGCTGTGTTTTATTGTAGTTAAGATTGTTTATCACCCAGTGTAATCTTTAAATGTTTTGGACTAGGTGTTAAAAGCTGCACATTTGTAGTTATACTTCAGTTGAGACTATTGAACTGGAGCTGTGTGGGTACCAGAATAATGGGTAAATGAAAGAACATGCTTGAAGAACTGTATTTTTTGCAAAGTAATTAGATGCTTTATTTTACAGCGCAACAAAAGAAATATCATTGGCTATTTTGAGCAAAAGGATTCAGACAACTACAGAATTTTTGAAAGAGTAGCAAGTATTTTGCATGATGATTGTGCCTTCCTTTCTGCATTTGGGTAAGTATTTCAGTTGAGAGTATGTTACCGGATCTGCTTGGCTGTCATGTTAAGTTCTTCTTGTGTTTGGTTATTTTATGGAGACGACATCTCCAAAGGTTATCTTAGTCCTCTTAAAGACACTAATAGTCTTTATATCTACCTCTGAATTCTTTTTAAGCTTTTAAAAGTTTGTTTATTCTTCTTTTATAGTATATTCAATTTCACATTGTATATAACAGGAAAATGGATCAGTTAGTAGTAATAATCATTTATGCTTTTATTCACCTCATTTACTGCACTTATTCTATGCCAGGCAAAATAATAATGTGGGGTGGTAGCAGGGGTTACCAGATTGAAAAAACATGCTGTTCATCTCTGTCTCTCTACCACTTTTCTTATATCTTTCTTGTCTTAGGGACAAGTCTAACTATTTTTTTTTTGAATGCTGGTGGTCAAAGCCAGGACATTTATACATGCTAAGCACATGCTCTATTGTTGAATTACATCCCTAGCCCAACAATTTTCCTTTCTAAGGCTAACCTCTTCACTGTTGTCCTTGTAACTATCCTTCTGGGATAGTTACATCAGTTGTCCCTGCTTTCCTGTGTTTTTACCCTGACCCTCTTCATGAACTGCTTTCCTTTCCTGAAAACATGATTCTCTCTCTTCTAACCCACTGCCCTTATCTCTTGAACTGTAATCTCAACTCTTTCATTCCCACATTTTTCAAAGTTTAGTTTATCCTTGGCTAAAGTTTGACTTTCTCAAACTTTAACTGGTGAAAAAAACCGCTGACCTCTTGAAGCTTCCTTTTACCTCCATTCCTACGTGAAACTTGTCTGTGCTGTCACAAAATGACTCTTTATCACCAAATTCAGTGACTCTTTTCAGGTTTGATCCTTTACATTCTCTGAAGGATGTGACACTCTCTCTTTTCTTTCCCTGCTTTGCCAACACTTTACATTGGATTCCTCTTTTGCTCCTTACCTTTCTGATATTTCTGACTTTCCTTCCTTTTTGTACCTTTTCTCTGCAGATGAAATCATGGTGCTCTCCTTTGACCCTCTCTTCTCATTGGGGATTATCTCAACCATCCTTTGATTTTTGTGTAGTATTATTTCTTTTTTATTGTTGCCCTATAGGTGTTAGGCTCAACTGCAGTAGCTATTTTGAATAGGGCCCAGATTTCCAGCTCAATATATCTTCTCCATTTTATGGCTTTTATCCTTTGTCCTTCCTCTTTTTTTTTGAGAGAGAGAGAATGAGAAAGAGAAAAACAACTTTATTTGGTTTTTCACATGGCCTTTGTTGCTCCAACACTTAATTGTGTACATAGTGCTGGAGTTTGAACCCGGGTCCTCGTGCTTGCCAGGGAAGTACCTAAACCACTGAACCACTGCTCCAGCCCCTTTATCCTTCCTTTAATGCTTTTGTGGATTTCATTTGTGTGTGTCTTTTATTGTAAGCATTATCCATTTTTTTGAGGATCACTGTATAGAGTAGATGGGGAGCCATCTTTCCCCAGTGCTTTTCACAGTAATGCTCACCAACTGCACAGGTCTCTTTGCTATTTCTCAGTTGCTGCTCCAGTACCTGGAAGTACTTCTTTGAGAGGTCTTCTCATCAGAAAGTCCTTGCCTGATAACCTTTTGTAGACTAATATTACCAGTATCCATCTTGTCATTCTTTACCTACTTATTTCATTTACTTTTCTTCATAGCACTCTTTCTAAGCCCATCTTTCCTCACTGGAATGTATACTGTATTAGAGTGAGGATTTTGTAAGTTTTGTTCACTGCTGTATGTCCAGGGCCAGTACCATACCTGTCACAAAGGAAGCACACAGTAAATGGTTGTTGAATGGATGGACCATGTTCTTTCTTTCTGTTCCCACTGTCTTCAGTGTAGGTTAGCGCCCTTTTCCTCTATCTCTCTGGTTAGAAATTAGAGATAAATCATTGTTTAATTAATTTAAAAATTAGAGAGTTACCCATTTGACTTAGAAAATGCTGTAGAATTCTCTCACTAAATATTTGCTGCATACATATTATGTGCTAGGTACTATATACTAGGCTCCAGAAATAACAGTGGACAAATTTTAAAAAATTATTTTGTTATGAAACTTTATTCTCATGATGTAGATTATTTTAATTCATCTCTTTTTTAGACCTATTTTTAAAAGTGAGGAGTAGGGGGGCTGGAGCCGTGACTTGGCAGTTACAACACTTGCCTGGTATGGATGAGGACCTGGGTTTGAACCCCAGCACCACATACACAACTAAATGTTGGAGCAACAAAAACAAGATGAAAAACTAAATAAAAATTGATTCTCCCTTTCTCTCTCTCTCTCTCTCTCTCTCTCTCTCTCTCTTGCTGAACCTCTCTTAAAAGTAAGGAGTAGGTAATTTGTGGTTGAGTCTAACTTACAAGCTAATAATATATATTTGTTTTATTAGTCTGTGTGACCAAATTATTGTCCTTAATCTCTAGTTGAAAAGCAGTTTGGGATCAAAACAGCTTTCATGCTAAAACTGCCAGTGCAAATTTATAAACTGTTAAACTGTTAGCCACAAAATCAGCTAACTGAAATTTCCTTTTAAAAAGTCTGTCTCAGATTAAAATTTTCCTTCAATTGTAGACTTTCCTTGGTATTGTGTAGTCTTATAAATGGGAAAGATAGTGGACAGAAATGTATTGATAGTTCATGCATTGCAAAATAACCAGCTTATTCTACTTCATTCAGGTGTATTACTACTAGTATTTTTCTAAAAAAAAATGTTATTACTGTTTCTCCCTTCCTGTTAGGGATGTTTCCAAACCAGAAAGATATACTGGAGACAACATAATCTATAAGCCACCGGGGGTAAGTTGGCTGTTTCTTAGTGTGTAAATACATCTGTGGTATAACCTATAATTGTATATGTTTGAATGTTCATAGAATCATAGAATTTTAAAATGGAAAGGAACTTTGAAACACCATGTTTTGCCAATTCAAATGTTTCAAAATGAAGACAGGCCCACAGAAACTTAAAGCATTTAGTGATTACACTGGGACTCGAGATCTCCTAGCTCTTAGACCTTTTCCTCTCCTCTGTTTTACATTTGCTCTTGGAGCCAAATTCAAAATATGCTTCAGGTGTCCATGATTATCACTTTTAGCTATATTGTACTGGCTATTTACAGATCTTCTAGGGTAAAAATTAATCCAGTACTTGCTAGATAATAAGGAGCAGCTAAGTTGTTTTAACCCTTGGCTAAGAAGTTTTAAGTGTGTTTTAATGTAGAAGTAGCTGCTTAGACCCAGATGATGGTAACTACAGCTAAGAGGCAAAAATTATAGTTTGTGTTATTCCAAATTGTCCTAAAAGTCTATCATTCCAGTTTTGTTCTCTTTCTTTCTTTCTTTTTTTAAACATACATGCAAATAAAAATCTGTGGTCTTTTTTTTCCCAATTTATAGTTTTCATTTTAATGTTGTTCATAGGATTTTGACATTGAAATTCAAAATTTTTATTTATATAATTTTTTTTGTTTCTGGCTTAGCTTATTTCCTATTCTGAATTTAGAGTGTTTTACTCTATTTTCTGTTGATGCAACAAAGTGCCTGAAGCTAGGTACTTTATAAAGAAAAGAGGTTTATTTAGCTCACAGTTTTAGAGGCTGGAGGCCCAGGATCAAGTAGCTCCAATTGTTTGACCTCTGGTGAGGGCCTTTTTGGCTTTGTCACAGTATGATAAAGGAACAGAAAGGGGAACAGCCACCTACTAAAGGGGTTTTATGGTGAGAGAGGAAACCAGAGACCAGTTGCTCTTTTTATAATACCTTTTTGGGGCTGGAGCAGTGGCTCAGCAGTTGAAGCTCTTGCCTGGCATACACGGGAAACCAGATTCAAACCCTAGCACACATAAGTGTCAGAGAAACAAAGGCCAGTTGAAAAAATAAATAAAATTGATTCTTTCTCTTTCTCCTTCTCCCTCTCTCTTAATCTTCTCTTGCAGGACCTAAACAGGGTCCTAGAAAAACTACATTAATTTCTTCCTAAGACAGCGCCCCCAATGACCTAATTACCTTCTTCCCTTTTCCACCTGTTAAAAAGGTTCTAGTACCTGTCATATTGAAGCACAGGACCAAGGTTCCAGCACACAAACTCCTGAAGGACATACTCAAACCATATTCCAACCAGGGCAGATGGGTATTTGCCTGTATTTTCAGCAAATACATTTCTTTAGTAGTTTGTATAGTGACGTCATCTGTAGATTTTCTGAAACCAGGACAAGGTCTCCCAATATAATATAGTCCTTAAGAGCAAGGATGTCAGACTTTCTGACTTTGAATTTCAAATCTGCCATCTTCTAGGTGTATTATTCTGGAAAAATTTCTTAGATTCTCTATGCTTTATTTTTTTTTTTTAAGTAAATAGGGGATTGTAATAGTACTACTTGCCGTATAGGATTATTTGGAGGATTTAAATGAATCAATACATATTAAATACCTAAAACAGTGCTTGATACATTAATGTTACTAATGTTGGTTGTTATTTTTTATCATCATTTTAGATACTTCATAAATATTGATTTTGAGTGAATGTGGAAAGCAATCTGTAGGTAATTAATATTAGAGATGCCCATTCTTTAGATCTCTATAGCATCTTCTTTTTCAAGGCTTTTTCATTCTCCAAGTTTGCTACTAACATTTTTAACCCTAAAGAATAGCTTAGTTTATTCATATGGGTACGCTTTCTTTTCAAAATGCCTGCCTGCCTTTGGTGAAGACACTCAAAATTAATTGACCTGAATCCAAGGAAAAGCAGAAGGTTTATATGTAGCAGGTTGGATTATCAAGTTCCTTATAATCACAGAATTATCTTTTTTTAACTATCTATGACCTTGTTTCTCAGAAGTTCCATGCTTTATGTTTCTTTTGTATCTCCTATAGATTTTCTGGGTTTATGTGTGGATTTTAAAATGTGCATTTGCCAGAACAGGTTAGATTTATTTTATTTGTTTAATTTTATTTATCTGTTTTTATAACAGCATTCTGCTCCAGATATGGTGTACTTGGGATCTTTGACAAATTTTGACCTGACCTACAACTGGGTTCAAGATAAATGTGTTCCTCTTGTCCGAGAAATAACATTTGAAAATGGAGAGGTATGGGCTTTCTAGTGTGTGTATGTATGTGTGTGGGGGGGCGTTGGGTGTTTGTGTGTGTTTATGTGTGTGTAAAAGAACAAACTTCCTGTGCCCATTGTGCTATTTTAACATGGTTTCCAGTTGTAAAATATGCAGTCAATACAACCTCATCGTAGCTGTTTCCATAATACAGGCCAGTGATTCTCCATCTTTGTTGTCCCAGAATCCCTCTGTTGAATTTCCAGTAATAACAGTAGCTCACTATCCCTCTGAAAATGGGTTTGAAAATAATCAGATGGTTCTCATACCCACCTGCTAGTTGAGGGTCCTTGTTAAAGTAGATGTCCTTTAGAAGCAATACTGTGTTGATTTGTGTTAAAATGAATAATCCTTTGCCACTAAAAGGTTTTTCTGGTTCCTGACTTAGAAGAAATAGAAGCAATTGAGTTGTAGTCTTCATCTTCTACATTTTGATCTTATCCTTGATTTTGAAAGGATTTTTCACTTTTTCAGCATATAGTTTATCAATGAATGAATGTCCCAGATTGTTTTCTTTGTTTTCTACTCCTCATGTATGTTTAGCTGAGTTTATTACATTTCTTTATTGCATTAGCTCATTTAGTCCTGAGAGGCTCAAAAATTTTTATATTGTCACTTTGTTTTCGTAGTTCTTGTAGGAGTTGTTTCAAACATAGAATTTAAAGATTTAGATCTGGAAAATCTTAAGAAGCATCTCCCCATTTCTCATGTGGTAATTGTCAATTTAGTAATCCTTGAGATTTATTATGTTATACCCAACTAGCTACCAATCATTAAAACTACAGGGAGAGATTTGCTTCATTAAACTGTTTGTCTTAATACCCTCCTGACTTTTTTAATGCTTACATGGTAAAGAAAATGCTGGTGTGCGCACAGGTAAATTAGGAAGCTAAAGAAGTGTAAATTACCAGCTATTATGTATATATTTAATTTTAGCAAATTAATTGACATATTTTCCAACTACTAATCTATTGTTCATTCATACTTTTCTTGAGTCTAATAAAATGTTCTGTGTGTTTTTGCTTTTAATTTCCTAACTCTTAAATTTCCTTACAGATAGCTGCTGAGTCTTCTTTCCAGATTTATTCAGTAACATTCATTTCATTTTTTTGCCATATGTTAATTGCATATTATTATTGTGTACTAAAATCTGAGAAGAAAAAAAGAGTGAAGATTGTCTTCAAGGGGTTTTCAATCCAGTATTCTAAGTTTTCAAATAATGTAACTAAAAATATGCCCTGGGCCACTTGAGGGTCACTGAGAAAATGTTATTGGGCTTTAGAGGAAAAGATTCATTTCCACCTTTAAAGATGGGTTGGAATCTAGGAGTGCTGTCAAGAAGAGACACTTCAGCCCTGAAAAGTGGTGCTAAAAAAATTGAATCAAAATGGATCAAAGACCTGGATATTAAGCCAACAACTTTAAACTTACTAGAAAAAGAAGTAGGGTCAACACTATAGCATACAGGAGTCGGCAGCTACTTCCTTCACAAAATTCCCATGGCTCAAGCTGTAAAATCAAGAATAAATGAATGGGATGCAATTAAACTAAAAAGTTTTTGCACAGCTAAAGATCTAGTCAAGAGCATTAAGAGAGAACCTACAGAATGGGAGAAAACTTTTGCCTGCTACACCTCGGACAGAGGGCTAACATCCAGAATATACAGGGAACTAAAGAAACTAAACTCCAGACTCACAAATAATCCAATCAATAAATGGGCTAAAGAGCTTAAGAAAAACTTCTCTCCAGTGGAAATCCACAAAGCCCATAAATACATGAGAAAATGCTCTACATCATTAGCTATAAGGGAAATCAAATCAAAACTTCAATGAGATACCACCTCACTCCTGTTAGAGTGGCAAAAATGAAAAATTCTAACAACAACAGAGGCTGGAGGGGCTGTGGGAAAAGAGGAACACTGTTACACTGCTGGTGGGACTGCAAACTGGTTCAGCCACTATGGAAAGCAGTGTGGAGAATCCTCAAAAAATTAAGGATGGAACCACCTTATGACCCAGCTATCCCACTCCTGGGTATTTTCCCAAAAGAGTTAGAATCAGCGTATTATATGATGTGGCTTCATCAATGTTTATAGCAGCTCAGTTTACTATGGCTAGATTATGGAACCAACCCAGATGCCCCTCACTCGATGAGTGGATACAAAAACTTTGGTACTTATATACAATGGAATTTTACTTGGCCATTAGAGAAGACAATGTAATGGCTTTTGAAATCAAATGGATGGAGATGGAAAGAATTATGCTCAGTGAAGTATCCCAATCTCAGAGACTCAAGGGCCTAATGGTATCTCTCATCTGTGGAAGCTAGAATACATGGGGAAGCAGTAGGTTAGACGGCTAACCTAACAACAACTTCAAATTGTATGATTCTTAACGCAATAGGGGGATGGCTCCCTAGGCTTAGAGAGGGGGAGGGGGAGGGTGGCAGGTGTGTGAAGAACTCCTGGAAGACTGGAGAGTGGGAATATGGGGGAATCATCTCAGAAGCAGATGTCATTCCTCTGTGAGATACTCATTTAACGCAAGAGTTCTGGGAAAAACAACAACAGGGGAAACCCAAGCTGGGCATCCATGATTTGGCATTACCCCTGGATAACTAAGTATATATACATTGGTTATTGATGGTTTGATAATGTTTCTCCCTCAATTGTATCTCTATATACATCTAATAAAAAAGAAAAAGAAAGTGGTGCTAAAGGAAATGCAGGATTAGGAGGAGGGGTTGGAGAGGAGTGGACTGTGCCTTAATTTCTTTAAGGTGCTGAGTAGACCTGTATGGAGATATTAAGCAGGCAGTTGGAAACCTAATCTTGGGTTTTGGACTGGAGCTGGGCTTTTATACATAGCTAAGGGACCAGTTAGAGCTAGTGATTGAAGTTGTGAGTCTAGGTGAGGTTGCTTGTGCTAGAACAATTTTATAAAAGCAGAAACTCTGGGGAGTAGCATTAGTTAATGGGTAGGAGAAAGAAAAAAAAATATGATCCTAGTAGATACAAGATGAGGAAAAAGAAATTGTAAATCAGCTTACCAAAAGATTAATGTGATGCTACAGCCTGGGGATCAGGAAAATGTGGACTGCTAACAGGTACAGGATTTCTTTTTGGAGTGATGAAAATGATCTGGAATTAGTGGTAACATTTGCACAATTTTATAAATGTAATACCACCAAACTGTATACTTAAAAATGGTAAATATAATATGCAAATCATACCTCAATTAAAATAAAAGGTGGGGGCTGGAGTGCTTGCCCGGCATGCGCAAGTACGTGAGTTCAAACCCCAGCACCACTTACACAATGAAGTCTCAGAGCAACGAAAGCCATGTAAAAAACTAAATAAAAATTGATTCTATCTGTCTCTCTCACTGTCCCTTCTTTCTTTATTAAAAAAAAAAAAAGGTGAATATGGCAAGAAATTTAATAACGTATTCTGTGTATAAGTGAAACAGCCTTAAACATGGCGCTGGAAACCAGAAGAAAACTTGTCTTGTAAGATAGGTCCCGGTTGGTGTTTTTAGGATAAAGGGAATTTTTGCTTTATGCCAAGGTAGTAGCTAAAGTAGAAAGATCCTTAAAGGGATAGCTAATGGAAATAATTGTGTTTTGTGTTCCTTTTTGAACTTCTTTTGAGTCAGAACTTAGCATTTGTTCGGGAGAATAAATGATTAAAACCTTTTTGCCCATTATATTTCTATAACAATAAAATTTCAAATAACAATAAAAATTTTGTGTGCATGTGTGTACTAGTGAGGGAGGTGTGTACAAATACACATATGCAGGGTTAGGTATTAGTATTGTTGATAAATGTTGAAAACTAATTATATTATGGAGTTTGGGGTTTTTACTCTGAATACAACCCTCTTTGGCTTTGGATAATTCTCATGTAAGTAAAATGTTTTTTGTAGTAAACCTTAGACTAAGTATGTTTGCGTACTTATTGCTTATACACTTAGTTTTTCAATTTTATCTGTGAAGTATAGGTATATTAACTCCACTCTTAAATTAACACAATGATAAAAGCCAGCATAGTTAACTCGTAATGCCATGGCCTCAGTTGGGTGCTCCCTGGTACCTTACATGCAGTACTAGCTAATGGATCAGCCCAGGGAGATGGATCAGTTCCTGCAACAGAGCAGGGCATGTGGATCCTGAGTGCCTGGGGTCTCTAGGGTAGAAAGGTTGTGAATTCATTCTTCCTTTAAAGCCTATATTTATTTACACCTTTAGACTTTTCCCCATGGAATGTTCCAACATGGGTTGGGCCGACAATTGTTCCTATTAAGAAAATAGCTGAAAATGCTTGTTGAATGCTTGTCTCTACAGGAATTGACAGAAGAAGGACTGCCTTTTCTCATACTCTTCCACATGAAAGAGGATACAGAAAGTTTAGAAATATTCCAGAATGAAGTAGCCCGACAGTTAATAAGTGAAAAAGGTAGACAGATTAAGGTGTTTATTTTCAACCTTTCTTTTTCTCTTTTTTTCCTTTCTCTCTGCCCCTCCTGTTACGTTCATATTCACAGAAACATATGGGTTAAAAGCTTAAGAAGAGTTGGGCACAATGGAGCACCTGTTTGTTTGTGTTTCTTGCAACATGAATAGAAAGATCAGAGAGCCCGACAAATAGGGTCATGGGTTAATGTTGTTAGTTTAGAACACTTTCTCCCTATGGCTAGATGCTTGTCTTTTCTAATAGACATTCCTGAGATATTGCTGAGATACTGCTGATTCACATTCATTTCTAAATAGAAGAAAGTTGAGTAGCTGTCTAGATTCCCCGGAAGTATCTGAACAGAATTTGAGATATCACCAGCTTCCCTTCTGTAGTTAAGGAAGAGAGTCAAATAAAATAAACTAACAGCATTATATGGTGCTACCCATTTTAGTCAAGTGTTTTGGGGTTGAATTAGATTACAAATCCAATAGGAGCGGACGAGCTGGAATGAGATGATTTCTTGGGAACACCTTATATATCATTTTTTTAGGGACTTCCTTCCAGAACCTGGGTAACCTTCAGATCTGATGATTGCCCACTTAAAACAAAAAATTCATTATAGCATTTGAATCTGAGTTTTCTTATCATTTCTAAGGAAATTATGCTATCTGCCCTGAGAATTAAAATCCCACCTCTTTTTAAAATGTTATAATATTTAGGTATTAGTTTTTCTGATCTATGTTACGGCAAAGAATATTGGGTTTTTTTGTTTGTTATGTCATTTTTGTGAGTTTTTAATCTTAAGAGGGTACAATCAAGAAAATTCTAACTTACTGCTCAAAATTTTCTTTCTTTCAAAGGTACAATAAACTTTTTACATGCTGATTGTGACAAATTTAGACATCCTCTTCTGCATATACAGAAAACTCCTGCAGATTGCCCTGTAATAGCTATTGACAGCTTTAGGCATATGTATGTTTTTGGAGACTTTCAGGATGTGTCGTAAGTATTCATTTTCTTTCTAAAAAATTATTGATATATGTCTCAAAAATGAATTTAAAACAATTGTTTCAATATTTCAAATAATCCTGTGCTGTAGCAGTAATATTTGTTAATTGAATGGAAGAAGCTGGAATGATTCCTACTTCTTTTCACTATATAGCCTGATATGATTGGCTATGAGAATTATGATAGATCCATGAGGAAGCACCAGTATTAGCTTATAGACATTTGTGATTAATGTTTGGATGATTGATGATTAATGCTTGGGAAGTAATTGCTAAAAGATAATTTGTGTTCTATGAGAAATTAGCTTTGCGTTGAGTTTGGTCTTTATTGGCATACATCAAGCAAGGAAAACAGTTTTTATTCCTAGGCCAGGTTAAAGGAAGTTGGCAATATTGCTAGTCACTGGTGATTTCACCTAGCAACAACATTGGGAATATATATATATATACACACACATACATACATACATATATATACATACATATATACATACATACATACATATACATACATACATACATATACATGTTTGTGTATGTGTGTGTATCCCAAAATTTTGCTATTACTAGGCATTTTAATGGCATGCGGTATGGCCTTTCAAAGAATAGGTGAACTTTCTGATTCTGTTCTCAGATAGTATTAGTAAATATGTAAACCTTTTAATTGCTACAAATACTGAATTTTTATCACCTTTCAGGGATATTAAAGGCAATGATTAAAAGTGGAAGTATATTTTTATTATATAAAAATTTAAGTAGTACCAATTTAAGCAGTCAACTTAGACTTTCTCTGTCTTTTCTTTGTATCAGATGTTGAACCCAAGGTTGCTTAACCACTGAGCCACATCCCCAGCCCTTTTAATTTTTTATTTTGAGACAGGGTCTTGCTAAGTTGCTAAGGGCCTTACTAAATTGCTGACTGGCTTTGAATTTGTGGTCCTCCTGCCTCAACTCAACCTCCCAAGTTTCTGCGATTATAGGTGTGCACCACCCCTGCCTGGCCTAGAATTTCTTTTTTAAAATTTCATTTAAATACATTTATAGGGGCTGAAGTGGTAGCTCAGCAGTTATGGCACTTGGCCAGCATGAGCAAGTACGCGAGTTCAAGCCCCAGCACCATGTACACAACTGAGTGTCTGAGCAATGAAAGCCATGTGAAAAATTAAATAAAAATGATATTTTCTCTCTCTCTTTTTCTCTCTCTCTCTCTCTCCCCCCCTCCCTCTCTCACTGTCCCTCTCTCTTAAAAAAGAAAATAGAAGAAACACCATTATAAAAAAAAAATCTTGAATCAAAAGTCTAAATTGTAGAGTGGATAATTTAATGTCTTATCTCAGTTCTACCTCACCTACTTCAAACATTTCAGTTTGTGATTGTTAGACAATTTTCAGTCCTAAGACTGTATGGGAGGCCAACATTTGAATTTGCCTGGATTGGACAAATCATTTAGCTTCTCTGTTCTGGTGTCTGTATGGAGATATTGTTGATGGTACCACCTTCCTGGTGAATTTTTTATGAAAATTAATGAGAGATGATGGTTATGTTATACATCAAAATCATTAGAAATCTTAGTTGCACTTGCTTTACCTGTACTCAGAGAAAGAATAGTTATGTTATAAACCATAAACTAGTATCAAATCTTAGTTTTTAAATCTACAACAGAAGAATAACGTTTACCCTATACAATAGCCATTGTGCTAAGAACCAAGGACTTAAAGTTTACTAAAACCGGGTCTTCTGGAACCTGGGACAGTCTTAGTGCTGATGCTAATGAGACCCACATCTGTCAGGACTGTTCTGCAGTCTAGGATTGTGGATGCTGCCCAGGTGCCAGGAACCACTGGAACTATATGGAATACATAATCTTGCTTGTATATAATTAAAGCTATGTCCTGGAGGTTACACGTATAGGTAATGGCCTACAAGTTAGGGTCATGGGGGTGGCCTGAGTCCTGGAGCATAGCTTGAAACCTGGGTCTTCAGGGGCAGTCTGGAGATCAGATCCATGGGGGTTGGTCCAACACTGATCTAGTGGGGCAAGTCTGTATGTGTGGGCCAGCCAGTGCTGGGGGCCATTCCAGAAGCTGAAGCTGCTTGAGTTGGCCTGGCATGGGGGCTGGAGGCAGACCTGGAGCCTGGCTTGGTACAAGGGATGCCTGTAGCGTCAGTCTGCAGGGATACATAAGTCCCTACTTCACATGTGCAGATATTATTAGCATAAGGCAACAGGAAATGTGGAAAATCAGCCAAAGAACAAAATAATATAATTTCTGACCCCAAAGAAAGGGAGATATATGAACTCCCAACAAAATTGTTTTAAGAAGATTCAGTGAATTTCAGGAAAATAACAGATAAACAATCCAGTGAAATTCAAAAAATAGTAGAACAAAATGAGAAAACTTAACAGACAGAAATTATATATATTAAGAAAAAATGACAGTCATGGTGGTGCATGCCTATAATCACAGCAGCTCCAGAGGCTGAGGCAGGAGGACCACAAGTTTAAAGCCAGCCTCAGCGACTTAGCAAGGCCCTAAGCAATTTAGTGAGACCCTGTCTCAAAATAAAAGTAAATAAATAAAAAGGACTGGGGATGTGTCTCATTTTTTGAGTGCCCTGGGATTCAATCCCTGGTACCAAAGAAAGAAAGGCAGGCAGAAATTCTGGCGCTAAAGAACACACGCACATGTGTGTGAAGAAGAAGAAAGAATTCAAATGTAACTTAATGTTGTACCTCAAGGAAGTACATAAAGAAGAAAACCTAAAGCCCAAAGTTGTAGAAGGAGAAAATGGCAAAGATCAGAGCAGAAATAAATGAAATAAAGACTAGAAAAATAATAGAAAAGGTTAATGAAAATAACACTCAATTTTTGAAAAGTAAAAATGAAAAGCTTTTTGCTAAACTAAGGAGTGAGGACTCAAAATCAGAAATGGAAAGTGGAAGTATTACAGAGGATACTACAGAAATGCAAAGAAGAGACTACTGTGAACAATTTTATGACAGTAAATTCACACAACCTACCATTTCTGAATCATTAAGAAATAGAACATCTTAACATATCAGTAATGAGTAAGGCAATTGAATCAGTAATGAAAAGTCCCATCAAAGAGAAGCCCTGAACCTAATGGATCTGCTGTTGAGTACTATCAAATATTTAGACTACTAATACCAATCCTCTCCAAACTCTACCCCCCCAAAATTGAAGGGAGATACTTCTCACTTTACAAGGCCAATATCAGAAATGGACACTAGAAAAAGATTACAAAGTAATATTCTTAATGAATGTACATACAAAATCCTCAACCAAATAAGGGCAAACTAGAGAGTCCAGAAATAAATTCACTCATTCGTGGTCAGTTAATTTTCAGCAGAGGTGCCAAGAATACACAGTAATGATGCTGGAAAATGTTGGGGGAAACTAGATACCCACACAGAGAAGAATGAAATTAGACCCTCATCTCATGTGACACACAAACATCAAATCAAAATGATGAAATATAGGTAGAAGATGTGAACCTGTAAAAGCACTTGAAGGAAATATGGGAGAAAAGCTTCATGAATTTGTGGCTATGACCTCAAAAGCACAGAGAGCAAAAGCAAAAAGAGATAAATTAGATTATATTAAACTAAAAAAAATATATTCACAGCTAAGGAAATACCTTATTGAAAAATGGGCAAAGGATCCAATTTTTTTCCACCTTAAGGTGCTTTACTGCTAAACTACACCCCACCCTTTTTATTTTTTTATTTGAATCAAGGTCTTGCCAAATTGCTGAGACTGGCCTCCAACTTGCAGTCCTCCTGCCTTAGCCTCCCAAGTCACTGGAATTACAGGTGTACACTACTGTTGGGCTCAGCAAAGGATCTACATAAATATTTAACAGAAGACATACAAGTGGCCAAAAAAGTACTCAACATCATTAATCATTGGAGAAATGCAAATTAAAGCTACAAAGAGACTTCACCTCACATCTCTTAATATGACTGTTATCAAAAAGACAACGGATAAGGGGTAATAGCTGGAAAAGGGGAACCTGTGCACACCACTAGTTGGAATTCAAATTCCATATGGAAAATAGCATGAAGTTTCCTCAAAAAGTTCAAGATATATATCCAAATACAATGAAAATAGTATGTTTAAGAGATGTTTATTGCTGCATTATTCATAATCGCCTAGATATGGAATCAACCTAAATGCATACAGAGGATTAATGGATAAAGAAAATTTGTCATATGTACACAGTGAATACTGTTCAGCCTTAACAATGGAGATCCTGTAATTTGTGACAATGATAAACCTGGAGGTCATTATGTTAGATGAAATAAACCAAGCACAAAAAGTCAAATATTGTATGAACTCCGTTAGTCAGCTTTTCATCACTGTGACCAAAACACCTGAGAAGAATGACTTAGAGAAGGAAGTTTATTTCGGGCTCACAGTTTCAGAGGTTCAGTTCTTGGTCGACTAACTCTATTACTCTGTGCCCAAGATGAGGCAGAACATCATTGCAGAGGGTATGACAGAGGAAAGCTGTTCAGTTCATGGTATCCAGGAAGCAAAGAGCCAGGGACAAAATATAGAATCCCCAAGGCATGCACCCACTGACCCACTTTGTCTGGCTGTGCCCTACCTGCCTGCAGTGATCACCCAGTCTTGGTACTCCTTTCAAATTCTTAATCCATCAAGTGGATAGCTCTCATAATCTAATTGTGAAATTGCAGAAGACACCTCATTTCCAAACTATGAAAAGCTCCTTTCTTTGTGGAGTGTTAGAAAGTTGAATTCATGCAAGTGGAGAGTTGAGTTGTGGTTACCAAGGGTCTGGGAACATTTGCAGAAGACTGAGGAAGAGTAGTCAAAAGAGTGATAATTGAGGAAGGACCGCTCAAGCCAGCAGGGATGCTCGTCTAGATGAAGCATCTAACAGATTTACCTGTAAAAGAGCTTATATTGAAATGAATTGAGGAGTAGCTTGGCATAGGAATTCTTAGAAGCTTATCTCTAAAGGGAAGGAAATGGGATAGCTCCAACGACACAGATGAAATTACGTTTTGGCTCCTTTACTTCCCAGAGTGGAAGAAACTGAACATGGTTAAATGTTGATAGGAAAAAAATCAAATAAGGAGCTTTTGAGATAGGAGAAAGGGGCTGATTGATGAAGCAGAATGAGTACAAAGGGAATGAGAGGCAAAATAAAGAAAAACGACCGTCTCTCTAGGGAGAAAGAGGAAAGGAGGGCACAGTGTTCCTTTGGAGATTGTGGTGTGACAGCAGCAAAAGATGGCCAAGGTTCCTTGCTGGTTCTGATTGTTAACTGGCAAAGGGAGCAAGCAAAATATCCACTGAGAGCATGGAAGTCCAGGAAAATTGAAAGGGCAAGATTATATTGGATTTTAAAAGAAAGAACAGTTATATCTAGTGTAACTGGTATTTCTATAACTCACTGCAATTAATACTACTTAGTAACCCAGCATTTCTGTGGTCATCTAGAGGAAGTGTGATTGTGGTGAGAGGAAAAAAATCCAGGCATTTTTTAAAAAATGGAATTTATGCAGTTCTTTTAGCTGATGTGTGAGCATGGCTATTGGGCTCTTACAGGGCTGTTGTAGCTAGTTGAGTGTTTTCTTTGTCTTTTTTGTTGTAGACTTGATTTCTGAAATTGCAAGCATGAGATGAAAGAATGAGCTGTTTTAGGACAAAGGAAAGTTTTTATGGCTGGGCTTGTTATTGGGCAGAGCCACTGTCCTTAGCATTGAATGCTACCCCACCCATGTGTCATTTACATTGTTTATCAGCACATTTCCCCACCTTGAGTAGTAGATAAATCTTTTTGTTTTGGTGTGTGTGTGTGTCTCCCCTCTTCTCTTTAATGGGAAGGTCACAACCCTACCTATAAAGTCTCAAATTTTAGTGGAAGTCAAGAGGATACCAACTCAGGTTAGGGCCACAATTCAATAATCAAACTATGCCCAACTTTGGGTTTTACCTGAGAATGTTGTGTAATACATCAAGGGAATCCTGTTGAGGAATTTCAGTTTGCCTATCTTAAGTTTACTCCTGCAGTTCTGAAGTCAAATTTAAAACACTCTGGTACTTTTAATCCCATTTTGTTGTCTGCTTCCCAGAGAACCCTAAGTAACATGAGTGGTTGTATTTTTTGTCATACAACCCATTTTGTTTACACCCCGGCCGCAGATCACTGGATCAAGAGATGGGTTGTTGACCAGCCGAAGCCAGTCCATCAGCTAGCAGCATTCTTTTTATACCCAGGTACAAAAAGAAACAGAGCCAATAAGAGTCTCTAAAGAAATCTAGACTTGGGAAATGATCCTTTCCCATCTTTCAAGTGTTTACTTTTTTGAGTAGGGAAAGAGATAAGAGAAGTAACTGTATTTGAAGCTTTGTGCACAGGGGAGGTGGTTACCAGTATTGAACTCAGAATTACTAAAACACTGAGCCACATCTCCAGCTCTTTTTTTACATGTTATTTTGAGTCAGGGTCTCACTAAGTCCTTATCGCCTCACTAAGTTGCTGAGATTGGTCTCAAACTTAACAATCCTTCTGCCTTCACCTCTTGAGGCAGTGGGGTTACAGGTGTGCAGCACTATGTCTGGCGTATATTTGAAGTTTTTTAAAAATATAAATTACTTTAAAAATTTTTCCCTTAGGTGTCTGATTTCCCTTTCTAGCCACTATTCCCTCTAACATATTTTTAAATTGTCAGGAGGTACGTGCAGTATGAGCTACAGAATAAACCTACATGAATAGTTGTTAATGTTAAAAATCGGGTAAAACATGTAGATGTAGCAGAGTGAGGGTGACGCATTTAATGGCTTTTGTAATAGTTGTGCTGCATGGTAATTAAGGCGTAAATGATAAGCAGATCCCATCAATTATAGTAATTACTAATACTTTCAGTAACTCAGCATACGTGGGGTCATCTAGAGGAAGTGAGTGTAGTGAGAGAAGAAAAGTGGATTTATGGGGCACAGTCACCTCCTTTGACAGAGGTGGGCATCGGGAGGTAGAAGTTACCAGTGTTCTGTTTACCTCTTCCTTATTTCAGAGAAACTGAGATTTAGTAGAGTAATTTGTAAGGACACCCAACTAATATGTGACAAAGCTAAGATTCATATTAAAGTACATTGAATCCCTAAGTCCCAAATCCATACACTGTATGAAAACAGGGACATTTCAGTGCCTGTAAAAAGCAGTGGCAGTGTGAATGTGAAAGATGCTTGAAGAGCCAATTCTTACTGGTACATGAAGCTAGATTACAACTCTATGAATCCCTTTTTTATAAATTGCTTGATTAGATTGATTCCTGCCAATGTGAGTAGGTTTTTTATGGAGATAGGAAAAGATTGGAAGTAATTTCTGAACCTATGGACAGGTCTAGGAATGTTCTATAGCTTTGAGAAAAGAATAAATGATGGGATATGGTATAGGACATTGAAGAACTTCCAAAACAAAACTTCACCATCTTCGAAATTATGGGCAAACAGCTAAAGTTCTTAACGGTCTCTGGAGTCCCAAGTGATATGAGGGAAAAGCAGCATTAGGACAGATTCCAGATCATTTCAGGGAAGATTTTTGTTACTATCAGATCCGTCCCAAAATGTAATAGATTACTCTAATGATTATAACTTCCTCACCTCTGGGCTCTAGGCCATTTCTTCCAGATCACTAAATCATTGAACATTATCCTCCCAATTCTTCAAAGTCTGGGAAGCTTGCTGCAGCTTATTGACTGTGTTCATGGTGGCAGGGGTTTGTGAGCAGATTGGCAGAGGGTAGCATAATTAAAATGGGGTGGTAGGGGACAGGTACTGTACTAATACAGCAGTTTGGTCACTCACTATGACAAATTAGCCTGCTTCCTTGACCTCTGAAGGAGCAAGCCAGGAAATGGTTAGAGTTACAGAGAAAGAACTAAGAAGGATAGAAGAAAAAAATTCAAGTCAGTCCTGTTTTAACTTTTTTTCCATATTTTTGGTGTACTATAATTGTACATAGTGATGGAGTTTGGTGTAATGTGTTCATATATGCAACAATATAACAATGTAATTTGCCTAGTATCATTCACTGGTATTTCCCCTTACCGTCTTCTCCCTCCCTCTGGTCCCTTCCCTCAGTGGATCTCACTTTGATTTTCATAAGATCTCCCTACCCACTTTTCTTTTCCTTTCTTTCTTTCTTTCACGTATGAGAGAAAACATATAACCCTTGCTTTCAGAGTTTGGCTTATTTTACTTAACATAATGTTCTCAAGTTCTGTTGATGTTCCTGCAGATAGCATAATTTCAATCTTTATGGCTGAATAAAACTCCATTCTGTTTATATACCACATTTTCTTTGCCCATCCATGTACTGCTGGGCACCTAGGCTGGATCCACAGTGTTTGACTATTGTGAATAGTGCTTCTGTAAACATGGTTAGGTATGAATTGCTATAGTGTGTTGACTGTAATTCTTTTGGATAAATACTAAGAGAGGTACAGCTAGATCATGTGTTGGTCTTTTGAGGAATGTCCATACTGATTTCCATAGTAGGAAATTCTACCAGCAGTGTAAAAGTATTCCTTTTTCTCCACATCCTTTTCAGTATTTACTATTGTTTGTATCCTTTTTTTTTTTTTCCCCAAAGAGAAAGGGACAGTGAGAGAAGAGAGAGAATCATTTTATTTAGTTTTTCATCTGGCTTTCGTTGCTCCAAGACTACGTTGAGGATACTGTTGGATACGTGGTGCTAGGGTTTGAACTCACAAACTTGCGCAAGCCAAGTGCGCCACCACTCCAGCCCCATTGTTTGTATTATTGACAGCTGCCATTCTGACTGGAGTGAGGTAAAATCTTGGTGTAGTTTTGATTTGCATTTCCTTAATTGCTAACGATGTTGAACATTTTTTCATTTATTTGTTGGCCATTTGTGTTTCTTCTTTTGAGAAGCATCTGTTTAGTTCATTTGCCCACTTATTAATTGGGTAATTTTGTGGGGTGTGTGTGTGTGTGTGAAGTTTTTTTGAGTTCTTCATATATTCTGAAGTGATCCTTTGTCAGAAGAAGAGCTAGTAAAGATTTTTCTCCAATTCCGTAGGTTTTCTCTTTACATTCTTGTTTCCTTTGCTGTCCCTTTTAATTTGGTACGTCCCTTTTATTAATTCTTGCTATTATTTCCTGAGCTTTAGGGGTCCTCTTGAGAAGGTCATTGACAACACCTGTGGAGTACGGACCCTTTACTTTCTTCTAAGAGTTGCATAGTTTCAGTCTTTAATCAATTTCGAGTTGACTTTTGTGCAGGGTGAGAGAGAAGGAGTCTCTCTACATATGGATACATCTGCATCTCTACATCTGATTCTTCTACATATGGATAACCAATTTTCCCATTACCTTTTGTTTTAAAAGACTGTCTTTTCTCTAATGTATGTTTTTGGCAGCTTTGCTAAGGATCAGGGGATTGTATCTGTGGATTTGTTTCTGTGTCTTCTATTCTGAACCGTTGGGCTGTATGTCTGGTTTTTATTTTTGTTGTTGCTGTTTCCCCCAATACCATGCAGTGTTTCTTACTGTAGCTCTAATATAATTTGAAGTCAGGTATTGTGATGTTTTCAGCACTGCCTTTTTGGCTTAGAATTGCTTTGGCTTTTCTGGGTCTTTTTTTCTTCCAAATGAATTTTAGGACTTTTTTTTTTTTCAAGTTCTGGGAAGAATGTCATTGGTATTTTGATGAGAATTGCATTGAATCTGTACATTTCTTTTGGTAATGTGACGACCTTTTTCAACTCTTGAGAATCTAGTTTTTGTTCATCATCCAACAGACCCTCCCAAAACCTGCTTTTGAGGGTTTTCTTAAGTGTAAAAAATTGGTATTGATAGTTTCTTAAAATGCACATTTTGGGGGCTGCATCAGTGGCTCAGCTGTTGCAGTGCTCTCCTGGCATGCTTGAGGACCTGGATTCAAACCCCAGCATGAAATATATAACAAATACATACATAAAGCCTTTGTTGGAGGAACAAAGGCACATTGTGTTTATCTTACATTTTTATTATTACCTTTTGCTATTTCTTTTCTTTCTTTTCTTTTTTTTAAAGAGAGAGGGACAGTGAGAGAGAGAATCAACTTTATTTAGTTTTTCATGTGGCTTTTGTTTCTCTAGCACTTTGCTGTGTATGTGGTGCTAAGGTTTGAACCTGCATGTCTTGCCTGCCAGACAAGCACTATAACTGCTGAGCTACTGCTATCGCCCACCTCTTGCTATTTCAATTGCTTTGTGGTAGATTAGTAGACATTCAATAAATGTTCTGATTAGTTTGCTTTTAGTTTAGTCTGCTTATTACAAGATTAAAATTTTGACCTCTTTGAATACTTGTGTCTTCACATCTGGAATATGTAGTGGTATTTATCAATTACTTATTTGTCCTACTGTTGCCACATGTCCTATTTATTCTATAGTTTTGACTCTGAGTGTGTCTGTCCTGTTAGCCACTGAAGAAGACAGTGGTCCCAGTTCCTAAACTTTTTTTTTTTTTGTACTGGGGATTGAAGTCAGGGTCTCTTTTACCACTGAGCTACATTACCAGCCCTTTTTATTTTTATTTTGAAACAGGGTCTCACTAAGTTGCTTAGGGCTTTGCTAAATTGCTGAGGCTGTCCTTGAACTTGATCCTCCTGTCTCAGCCTCCCAAGATGATGGGATTATAGGTGTGCGCCGCCACACCTGGCTAAATACCATTCTTATTCTCATGTAATAAGCTTATTATACAGCTGACATTTATTACCTGTTTATTAGTAATTTGTATTTTATAAGTCATTTCAAATCAGAACGGAAGCAGTTTGCAAATGATATGATCTTATATAAGTTGGGCACCCCTTATCCAAAATTTGAAATCTAAAATGCTTCAAAATCCAAATTTTCTGAGCACTGACATGATTCTCAAAATTTTCCAGATTTTAGAGCATTTCAGATTTGGATCTTCAGATTAGGGATGCTCAATATATTTTATTTGGTCCTGACAGCAAAGTGGACCTTATGAGCAAACAGAGCCAGGCAATATACTGTTCTTACTTTATACATTGTTTGTGTTTTTAATTTACCTCCAAAAACTTATAAGTTAAGTAATACTTCCATTTCGTAATAATAAATTAAAATCTGAGAGAGTTCGTAATTTTACTGAAGTGAGTTAAGAAACAATATAGCATAGTGGTAAAGAGCTCAAACTGTAGGCACAAACTGCTTAGGTTTGAATCCTATCCTGTTATCTACTAGCTGTGTCACCCTGGGCAACTTACTTAGCACCTGTATGCCTCAGTTTCCTTATCTATAAAATGGGAATTGTCCTAGTGTCCACTTCATAGTTGAAGTTGTCTTTATAAAGGGTGTTAAACTTCTGATTTATGGAGGTGGTAACAAAATGCTATGTATATTATTAAAGCTTATGGAATTTACATAGAAAAAAAGTGCATTATCTACTCTATATAAATTCTTTTTAAAAAACAGAGGAGGGAAGGGAAGTATCAATTTCATTTAGTTTTTCATGTGGCTTTCATTGCTCTGGCACTTCATTGTGTACATGGTGTTGGGGTTCGAAACCACGTCCTCGCATATGCCAGGCAAGCACCAGAACCACTGAGCCACCAGCCCCTATATAAATTCTTTAAATTAATAAAAAAAACTTTTACCTTGTGTGCTTGTTCAAAAATGTAGCATTTGCGTTTTTTTCACTGTGTTTTGCCTCACCTAAAAATAAAGAATTATAAACAGAAAAGTGGAAAATGGAAAAGAACACTTAGATGTCTGGGTTAGGAAAATTGGACCCTAAAGTGCAAAAATATAATTTTGTTGATTATGGTCAGGATCTTTTTAGCAGATAACCATTTTGTCTGTTTTCTTGACCATTTATTGTTGATTCTTTGATTGTTCCTTCTTAACAATGATGGATAGTTTCTGGCCAGCAGCTGTATAAGAGCCCTTCTGTAATCTGCTCTTTTTATAGCAGTTCAGATTCATCGTATCTCCTTTGTCTTTGCCTTTTGCTAACAATTCATTCATCTTTGACAAGGGGGAGAAATCAAGTTAGGGAAAAATCTGTCTTGAGTATCCTCTGTGAATTTGTCACATTTAAGATTTAATCATTCATAAATTATTTCTTGACTAGCAAATGCAGTTTACACTCTATTAGTTGTGATAATCTTTGGACCTTGTGAAACCAAACAGGTAGGCCTTCATCTTAAATATTATAGGCCGTTTACGATTCTATAGATGTATTTCAGTACTTTGCTGTGGGTGACAGTAGATGATGTCAGATTAAATTTAAATTGATCTTCGCTCAATGTTTATCTCTGGTGCATGTGCAATTACTTCAACACCAGAGAACCTTTCAAAGGCATTCTGTCGATAAGGCTACCTGACAGTCATTTGTATTTGTAAACTGTGCATTTGGCACCTGCTGGTCTCTGTTGCATTGAAGCTAGCGGGGAGCCAAAATGGCTGTACAATGAAGTTATTGGCTGCTACATCTCAGTGGGAGTTATCGAAGGGGAGAAACAGCACTTCCAGGACCTCAAGAGAGGATAAAAAGAAAAAGAAACTGGTAATATTAAACAAGCCAGTCATTCTTTGCTACTAAAAAATGATTTAAAGAGTCAGTTCTACCCGAGAAATGATAGTGTGTATGGACCTACATTTTAATTCTTGTAATAGATGTGAGAAACAGTGTTTCTATTTAAAGTATTAATGAATTTTCAAAAGTGCCAAGATCCCCGCAGAAGGTAGATAATTCATGTGAACAGAAATATAAATTAAAACAAGCAATGGAAAAAAAAATTTCGGAAGAAATGTAAATTAAAATGCAGTTATCTTTTTCTTGCCAAATTAGCAAGATGAATTTCAGTTAAAATGTTGACAAGACTTCAGAGAACAAATACTTAGGCAAAGAGCAGAAATTGCCTGATGTTTTGTAGGTATGAGTTGTCCGCACTTTTTCACAAGTTCTCACTCCTGAGCCAGTAATCCTAGTTTATCAGATATAACTCAAAGAAATGATTACAAAGAAGAAAGCCTGCTATAATCTGCTTAGCTCAGCATGGTCCGTGTGTTTCAGGGCTTGTCTCTGTGCTGCAGATTTGCTTATGCATGATTGATCATAAAGGAAGTAATGTCCGTAGTAGAGAGTGTTGGTTCACATATCATTTTCCTCAGAATGTTTTGAAACCATGAGATCAAGCTTTAAAGACAATGACTTGGGGGTTTATGAAGACCTCCAAACCAAAACAAAATAACCGAAAATCACGCAGAAGTGCCTTGCTAGTGTACATAAAAGCTGGCTTCATGGCTTTGAGAGGTGCTGCGCTTTTAAGCTCTCCAGCGAAGCTCCATGTATAGTTGAAGCAGTTGTGAAGACATTTCTGCCCATGTTTAGGAAAAAATGTGACAGTATCACACTCTGGTTCAGATTAATCTTATAAAACTGCTTCTTGCTGGCAGTGAATGCCTTTGTTACGGTTTGGATGAAAGGTGTCCCCCAAAGCTCAACATGTGAGAAAGTGTAAAGAGGCTGAGGTGGAACGATTGGGTTATGAGAGTCTCAACCCAGTCAGTGAGTTGATCCCCAAAGGGATTGACTGGATGCTAACTATAGGCAGGTAGGGTGTGGCTGGAGGAGGCTGTGACAGCGTGCCTTCAGGGCATAGTGGAGTCTATGCTTCCTGATGTCCTGCCTTGAGCCAATGCCCTCAGCCACACACTCCCCCACCGCCCACAATGCCCAGCCTCACCTCAGGTCCCCAGGAATGGAGCCAGCCTTCTGTGGACTAAGACCTCTGAAACCATGAGTCCCCAAATAAGCTTTTCCTCCTAAAATTATACTTGTTGGGTCTTCTAGTCACAGCAGTGAAAAAGCTGACTAAAACAGCCTTCAAGGACCTGAATTTCAAGAGAACTCACAAGCTCCAGGGTAAGGTTGCAAGGGGCACTGGGTTCAAGTGGCGGCGGAGAGTGAGTGGTGCTAGTATTTTCATTGTAGGTTCTTTGTGCTTTGGTTGCAAAAGTGCATAGTTTTAAGGGGTTAGCTCCTAACATTGGTTTTTTTCTTGAGTCCTGTTATTTTTAGTGTGATTTTGCAGGACATTTATATGTGTAACACACACACACACACACACACACACACACACATACACATACATATATATAAAAAATTAAGGTAACTGTATAAATGCCAAGTAATAAATGATTGTTAAGTAAGTTTGGATATAGCATTTCGACAACTTACAATGTGTCTGTTAAGCGGTGGCTCAGCAGTTGTGGTGCTTGCCTGGCATGCATGAGGACACAAGTTCAAACCCCAGTACCACATACACAGTGAAGTGACAGAGCAATGAAATCCACATGAAAAACTAAATAAAATTGGTTCTTTCTTTCTGTCTCTCTCTCAAAAAAGTGATAGGCACAGAGCTGGGTGTGATGGTGCATGCCTATAGTCCCAGCAGCTTGGGAAGCTGAGGCAGGAGGATTCCAAGTTCAAAGCAGTACTCTGTTTCATTATTAAAAAACAAAAGGACTGGGAATGTGGGTCAGTGGTTAAGTACTCCTGGGTTAATTCCTAACAAAAAGAAATCAATACAAAATAAAGATAGGCATAGGAAAATTTCTGAAACAAGTACTTAGAACATAAAACTGAGTGAAACCGAGTATCTAGATGCCATGTTTACAGTAGTGTGGACACACACCTGTCCTGTAATAGTTACCGTGGGATTGATGAGATGTAGGTTAAGATTTTGAAGAACTGTTTTTAATATTGTGAGACTGGTAAAATAGAGATAAGTGGGTTAGCAGTTTAAACTTTTATTTTATTTTGATTTTAGAATTCCTGGAAAACTCAAGCAATTCGTGTTTGATTTACATTCTGGAAAACTGCACAGAGAATTCCATCATGGACCTGACCCAACTGATACAGCCCCAGGAGAGGTAGAATTCTTATTTGTTTTCTATTGTGTACTCTTTTTCTTTTTCAGAGTGGATCTGAAGTCCCTGAGTTGGCTTGAGTTTCAACTTATGAATATCCATGTAAAGAAATTCTGAATATACTATAGAAAATACACAAATTATGCTGCTTTTAAATTACTTTTTAAAATGTTGGGGCTTCAAAAATGTTTTGTTCTAGGGATTGAATCCAGGGGTGCTTAACCACTGAGCGATACCCCAAGCCCTTTCTGTTTTTCTGGGTTTTTTTTTTTTTTTTTTTTTTTTTTTTTTTTTTTTTTTTTTTTTTTTTTTTTTTTTTTTTTTTTTTTTTTTTAAGCTCACTTAGTTGCTTAGGGACTCACTAAGTTGCTGTGGCTGGCATTGAATTTGTGATTCTTCTGACTCAACCTCCCGAGGTGCAGGGGTTACAGGCATGCACCCCCGTGCCCAGACTATAATACAGTTTCTTGATCATCTAAACAAGGTGGTCTAATTATGACCTCTGTAGAAAAGAAGTGTAAAAGAGTTAAATACAATTGGCTTCATGTAGAAGTAGAAATTGGGAGCAGATAAATCAGTGAAGAAGTCAGTGGATTCTAGTCATCATTTCGGCCTTACCCTGTGGCAAGAAAATTGAACATAAAAATAAAGCAATGAATGATCTTTGCTATTCTTACTAAACCATTTTAAGACTCTACAGTATTGATAATGCTCAAAACTGAGTTTAATGTAGCTTTCCCATCTGAGATTTAGAATACTTGACAACTGTTTATCAAAATGTTTACTTTTATTTGTATATATAAATTCTTAGTTAAAATATGTTTAGTCAGGTATGGTGGTGCACACCCTCCCAGTGACTTGGGAGGTTGAGGCAGGAAGAACACCAAGTTCAAAAGCAGCCTTGCCAACTTAAGGAGGGCCTAAGCTACTTAGCGAGACTCTGTTTCAAAATAAAAGGGACGGGGCTGGAGCAGTGGCTCGGCAGTTACAGTGCTTGCCTGGCATGCACAAGTACACGGGTTCAAACCCCAGCACCCACGTACACAACTAAGTGTCGGAGCAATGAAAGCCATGTGAAAAACTCAACAAAAATTGATTCTGTCTCTGTATCTCTCTTTCTCACTGTCTTTCTCTAAAAAACAAACAAACAAAATAAAAGGGACTGGGGATGTGGGTTCAAACCACAGTACCAAAAAATGTTAAAAAATACTTGTATAATTTTTTTAACCTGAGAATTTTATTCTTTCTACTTTGTAAGTTCTCTTACAAGTTATTTCTAAACAGTGCTAAATTTGCATTTTGATGTTATGATTTATAATAGTATGTCCCTTACCACGAAACTAAGAGGGGAGATGATATGTACCAAAACTCTCCTATTTTGTATTCCTGCAACATAAATCCACTGTTTTGCCCAAAGAACCTCCATTTTGAAAGAAAAATAAAATCTGAACTTTACCTTATTTAAAAGTGAGATTAGGTTCAGAGTCAAGAGTTCTCTTTAGGAATCTGATGACACGCATCTTTCTTGAAAAATGAGATTAGACTTTTCCATAGTTAGGAGGCGGCAAACTTGTTATTGGCAGTAACTCAAAGTTGATTATTTTCCTTAGAAAAGGCCTGCTTAGCATTCTATCAGATTGGAAAGATGTAACTTACCATTATTGTAGTGTCCTAATTTGTTCAGCTTCTGTATTAGACAGTGCTCCTTGTATTTATTCATCTTTGTGTATTAATACTCAGTAGGCACCAAATATTGTGAATATTTGTTTTATAGAAATATGATTTCAGCTTAATTAATCCAAACATGTATCTCAGCAAAAATTAAAAATGTACTTGGGAAGTTGAATATCACAAAGTCAAACGTAAGTTCATAGATCCCTGGCTTTCTGTTTTAATGAGAATGTGCTAATATGTACATCAGTACATAGTACATGCACCGTGTGCAGCATTCACTATAGGAGCTATAAAGTGGCGGCAATCAGCCCTTCTCTTGAGCTCACAGTGCGGACATAAGGGACAGACCATGCTTACACTGCCTTTTTACAATTCTTGAAAGTCATTCTTACAGTTTCACCATGCATTTTTGTCTTCTACTGGTATACAAGTAAAATACTACAGATTAACTTCTTTCAGTATTGTATGATTTTCCCTCCTTATATAAACTAAACTCAAATAATTTCTGGCATCCAGGTAACAGATAAGCAAGAGCTATAGTCTACAGAGTAGGTGTCTTCCTTCTCTTAGCAATCGTTTGTAAGAGGGAAGGGTTGGGCCAACATCAGGTTGTGCTTCCCCCATGGGATATTCTAGGAAGCACCTGGGTGTAGGTATTGTTTCCTTCCCCCATGCCTGGGCAAACTGCAGCAGCCCATTGTTAATGGCCCCAGAGAGTGCAGGTGGCCCTGGATTCACAGTCAGGACATTTTAAATGAGGAAAGCAAAGCTTCAAATAACTCTCAACTTTGGCACACTTGCTAACTTTTATTGATAAATAGGGAGAGAATTATAAGGTGACTACCATTCATCTAATACTCTGATTAAAATATTATAACTCCATAAAATATATTGGTACAAAAATGTATTTCTTCTTTCTTTTGTAGCAAGCCCAAGATGTAGCAAGCAGTCCACCCGAGAGCTCCTTCCAGAAGCTAGCACCCAGCGAATATAGGTATACTTTATTGAGGGATCGAGATGAGCTTTAAAACTTGAAAAACAATTTGCAAGCCTTTCAACAGCAACATCGGCTTACGTGGTGGAAATAGTAAACCTATATTTTCATAATTCTATGTGTATTTTTATTTTGAATAAACTGAAAGAAGTTTTGGGTTTTTAATTTTTTTCTCCCCGACTCAAAATACATTGTCATTTAATATAGCCTCTTTTTAAAAATCTACTAGGGTTAAAAAGAATAATAAAAACCAGAGGCCTCTCTTTAATTCTGTCCTGTACAATTTTTATAAATCAAGTGAAGGGCAACATTGCCAGAAACATACCATTAACTTGCACTATAGATTAGGGAGGATTTAGGGATGTTTCCTGTGTAGTATGTGCTTTTCTTTCTCTTTCCTTCATATGATCAATTCTGAAAGCTAAGGGGGTATATATTCTGGAGGGGAATAAATTAAAAATTTCACACTGTGCACCGTGTTTTACTGATTGGTTGGATATTGCTTATGAAAATTCCATAGTGGTATTTTTTTGGATTCTTAATGTGTAACTTAAACATACTATGAAGAGGAGGAGAGCCATAAGCCAGAACATTTGGCAGAAATTGTCCTTATGAATTAAGAAAAAAATGAAAGTATTATTAAATTGCTATGTGTTTGTCTAAGAAATCGGCATATGGATGACATTTAAAACTTTGAATGAATTATACCTAAATCTGGGAAAGGGAGATACTGTGGAACAGGTTAACAGTATTGAACTGGGTGATTTTTAAGGCTCCTCCTATCATGAGTCTTCAGTTTCCTAAGAGAAAACTAGCAGAGAAATTGTATTTCAATAATTTCAATCCTCCTGTCTTGTAGTCTTGTAGCTGTGTTGAAAAGATAATAAGAAACATGTATTTTTTTCCCATTGTAAAATTTTTGGAGGACCCTCCCCTATGTTCCCTGATTTCCCAGGCCTGCATGTACAGTTAGATGATCCCTGTGCCAGGCCTCAATACTGCCAGGGAGCAAACCAGAGGGAGAGGACCCTCAGTGTCATATCAGGAATCCCATGGCCAGAGGACAGACAGGCCCAAAATTGGCTTTCCTCTGGGCCTGGGTTGGTGCTATAGGCCAAGGGTCATTTTCTACTTGGGTATAAATCAATCCCAGTTTGGGGAAAGATTATTTTTAAGCTTAAAAGGTTGACATGTGCCATTATATGTAGTGTGTAATATATGTAACATCTTCCAATCCTTTTAAAATAAAATGAATATTTATAATGGATATTTAATAATTGTTATTTTTAAAATCAGTCTAGAACTCTTAATTATGCATGACTTATCCATAATTTCCATAGTTTTGTTCAGAATAATGTCAATAAAGTGATAAGGGGCATGTTTAGCATATTTTATTAGAAAAAGTAGGACAGAGCTTTCTAGAGTTTGGGCCTTAGCTCACTTCTCTTCATTGATTTTAATTAATAACTTGAATGAAGTCAGAATTGCAGTCTTCAGGTCAGAGAATGGGCCAAGTCCAAGAAGTTCAAGATGAAAAATTTCAAGTATTCCAACAAGCTAAAATACAAGACCAAAAGCAGCACATGCAGTTACATTGAATTCAGTTGTAATCCTGTAATTAAGTTTGAAAAAAATTATAAAAGATAGCAACTCAAGTATTGGGTTGCAGAGAGCTGGCTTGAGAGTACTGTGAAAAAGCCTCAAGGAGCACATGTTCAATGTGATAGATAACAGAGCAGATGAGAAAGATTGGATTTGAAGATGCATTACTTAGCTTCACTTGTTGGGCTTAGGCTCTAGCCCTGCCACTGTCATTGTCTTCTCTAGACTGTGAAACCACTGAGGACAGGGATACTGAATTTTATGTCTATCTCTAGTGCCTAGCATTTCTGGACACCTAGCAGTCATCATTAAATGTTAATTAAATGAATGAGAAGCAAAGTGACCTTGGGTAATTTTTGTGACCCTGAAAGTGCCCAGCACTCATTAGGACTTAGTGCCCAATTTTATAAAAAGACATTAACAAGCTCAAGTGCATTCCATGAAAGGACAGCTTAAGGATAGATAATAAACTTTGAAACATAAAGGTTAAGGATGTTTTGCTCAGAGAAGACTTGGATCTGAGAACAGTCTAGATATTTGAAGGGCTGGCACAGTTGGAATCCCAAGGATCAAACTAGGATTAGAGGAAGTCATGGGAAGCAGATTTCTGTCAATGTGTATTAAAGATCAGTTATAATATGTGAGTATCCTTACATATTATAACCCCATATGGATAGATGGATAAGGCATGATTTCTGCCCTAGAGTTCCTCACAGTCTTGCCAGGCAGCTGGAGTGTAAACAATAACTAACAGGTGTGATGGTAGAAGATAGAAGTTAACATGGCTGGCATAACGGAGCACTGAGTTCCCAAGATTTTATTGAGGAGACAACTCTGTTTTTAAAAGATGAAAGCTTTTCTTTGGGAGATAGAGATCTAGATGGATAGAATAAGCTGAGCAAAGGTATGAAACAACCTAGTGCATTAGAGAAAATAAGTTCTTATAAGAGGGCTAGGTGCATTAGAGGCTGGGAGGGAATGAAAAAGATTGGAGAAATGGAACTGATCACCCAAGGCCTTGTGTGCCAAATAAGGGGTTGTACTGTATATGTATTGTAGTAGATCTGTTAACAGAACTTACGCAGGGAAGTATGTTCGTATTTAGGGTTGAGAAAGAATACTGTGGAAGCAGCTTTCGCAGTTCGACTTCCCTCTCACCTGATCAGAATATTTCCACAGAAGTCTCCTAGTCTCTACCTGATGTTTCCAGGGCTGTGGTTTAAGGAGAGACCGACCACATACTTGAGTAGCAAAACCCAAACCAGAAGCTTGCCTTTCTGCCGCTCTGCCAGCGCCCTTTGCCAGGTTTTCAAAAATTGTTCCAGTCATGAGAGGGACCAGCAAAAGATGAAAATTGTCTTTGAATGACACTAAAAAAAGTTTAAAGTTAAATGAACTTAGGAAGATAGAGAATAGGCTTCTGAAATATAGAAAGCTTTCTGATGAAGTCAAGTTGTCAAAGATCATGTGCAAAAGAAGGGGAACTGGCATGATAAAAGGTACGAAGAGGAGCATGAACTATAAAGCAGTGTTTGAAATGGCAAAGCTCAGAGTGAGCTTAAATTTATAGACTATGCTGAAGATGCCAAGAAGGCTTTTTTTTTTTTAAACCTAAGTCAAGGCAAAGAGAAGAATGGATAAAGTAGTGTAATGGATCGACAATCAGGAAAGGCAGAATAACTCAATTTTTACTTTTCTTTGACAAAGAAATACAGTCTGGTTGGGCAAAAATAAAATGACATAAAATTGCAAAAATGACAAGTAGAAAAAGAAAAAAAATCTTGCGATCTTAAAGGATTTCAAGGCTGTTCGGCCCCCAACTACTGGAAGTTGCAGGTTCTTTCTGTTAGCAGTTATTGGGAATTTTTGAGGAAACCATGGAGAATAAAATGTGACAGAAGACTGGAAATGGGCAAATAGCATTCTAGTTTCCAAAACAGTTATAGTTATGCCTTTAGCTATTTTTCTAAAATAAATGAAATCTCATGAATCAAACTGAAATGTTCATAGTTGTATTTTGGAGAAAGATTTAAATAGGTGTAATCAATTTTTAAACCCAGTATTTAAAGACCCTGCAGGCAATAAGTTGTTTCAGGACTTAAGTTGTTTAAATGCTGACTATAATTGACATATGTATTCATTCAAACAGGTTGGATAGGACCTCTGCTTAGCAATTGTTTTTAGCTGTGTTTGGATTTTTGTATGTATTTCCAAGTAATAAAACTATATTTATAAAATAATTTTATATTTGGACTTTTTACTAATTCACTATGTCATAAATAATATTGTACTATGAATGTGTTATTCAGGATCTAGATGACCAGAGTTACCAGCTTTCCCAGGTTTAAAGTTATTTTCCTGATCACTTAGCTGTACTTGATTCAGAATAGGAAACTCTATAAATGCATGTGCCGATAACTCAAACCCAGCCCAGCATCAAAGTTCCCTCTCGAAGAGCACATTGGGGAAAGGTTGGCCTGCCCTTAGACAATAGGGTGTGGGCTCTTGAAGAAAAACCAGCTTACAGATGACTTTAAAATATCTTCTTTCCCCTAACCTTGCCTAGCGAATTCCTCCTCGTGTTAGGGCAGTTGTTGCTCACTGTGGTCTGCAGCTCTTTATGTAGTTTAGATTAAATTCAGAGTTGAAAACACACATATCCCTTTTCCTTAATGTGAATGCAAGTTATAAGGAAAAACACAAACCCCATCTTTGAATGCCAGCAACTTGGTGCAGTGCTCAGGACATGTAAAGGAATGATTAAAGGACAAGAAATTGCCACCAACAGAATGGACTCTGCTGGCTAAGCTGTAAACCTTAATTATGTGTCAATTTTGTCAGTCCCAAACGTGTTTGGGTGAATCCTGTCACCTTCGACTCTATGTCCTAAACTGACTTTGGGATCCTAAGAGTTTTATCTAGATTAAAATACTGCACTGCATACCAACCTAAGGATACATAACTGTGAAAATGACATGCAAGTGCCCTCATGGGCAATACAGGGTCCTTTAGAAATGCTGGGACGCTTCTCATGAACTCTGCACATTCTTAGGTAGACCTAACCCCTGGTTTAGTCACTCAGCCTCAAGGAAGAGGGCAGTGAGTTGACAAAAATATGTGTGCTTTGCAAAACATCATTCAGTAAGCATTAATACTGTTGCCAGGTTAAAATTTCAGCTATTATGCTGGAGGGGCTGTGGAGAAATAGGCACGCTAACACACTGTTGGTGGAGCTGCAGACTGGTACAGCCCCTCTGGAAAGCAGTGTGGAGAATCCTCAAAAAACTAGGGATGAGCCCACCATACGATCCTCCTATTCCACTCCTGGGTATTTTTCCCGGGGATTTAGAATCAGCTTATTATGGTGACACAGCAATATCTATGTTCATAGCAGCTCAATTTACTATTGCTAGATTATGGAAACAACCCAGATGTCCCTCACTGGATGAATGGATCCAAAAACTGGTACATTTATACCATGGAATTTTACACAGCAATTAGAAACAATGATATTGCAGCCTTTGAAGGTAAATGGATGGCTATGGGAGAAATTATGCTGAGTAAAATCAGCTTAACCCAGAGAACCAAGGGTCGAATGTCTCCATTCATCTGTGGAGGCTGGAATTAGACCCTAGCCACTGAGAGAGTGGTCTAGTATCATGTGTTAAATCCAGATAAGGTGTAATGTCATACAACATAATACTTTTTTAGATTGTGGGAAGGGGAAGGGAGGGATAAGGGTGGGTAATTGGGGGGGGCACTCCTGGGGGTAATTCTAATATCCAGAATATATACACATTTTATATTATTTTGTTAAAAACTTGTATGGTTGTTCTATAATAAATCTCTCAATTAAAAAAGAATTTCAGCTGTTAGTGAGTCTGTCCCCACCATCAAGGAGCTGAAAGCTGAGTAAAGGAGCAAAATGGCTAAGTAAAAAGGTGACTATGATAGAATGTTGTAATGCCACGATGTGAGTTGGCCATTGGGAACATTCAGTAGTCTTGGGAATCAGGAGCCTGCCCTTCTTGACTAGTAACATAAAGAGCTGCTCTTCCCTGCAGCAGGCCCCTCTCCTCCAGAGCAGTATTAGCAGAGCTGTCACTATTCTGCTTCTTACCACAGTAGGAAAGTATGCTAAGTACTGCCGACCTGTCTCAACTCTTACCATTCAGGTAAAAGGCTACACACTTGTCTACCTGTGATTTGTCCTGTGTATTTTCTGTATTAGGATGGCCGTGAGGGAGGAAGCCGTATGTCCACAGTCTTGGAGCCCTGCATAAACTTGCCCAGGTAAGATTAGCTCAGTCTTGGAAGCCTGGTATTTTGTTTTCTTGCCCTCATCTGCCGAGGAGGGAGAGTGAAGCATAGTCCCCTGGCTCTCCACACAGGAAGTGGAAGAGGCCTCAGGTCTGACTTCATAATGAGTGTGGCTTTCTCACTTAAATCATTATTTAACTACATTCAGAAACTATAGAATTCAAAGGGAAATTCCCTGGTCCGTAGCTCCTAGAATCGAACTTTATCCCTTAAATTTTAGACATGTACCATTGTTCTGGTACATTTCTATTTTCTGGTTCCTCAAAATTATGAATAATACTTAACAATCACATGTCCAAGTTACCACTAAGCTTGGCAAGTTTTAAATCTGAGCCTAGAAATGATAAATTCCTTTAAAACAAAGATAACAGATGCTTTTTTTTCCGTTTTGTTAACTTCACACTTCTCGTCAGTGCCCCTGTACCTAGGGTGGCCATGTAATTTTTCATCCAAACCAGGACATCTGAGTGAAGGGTAGTTGAGGGGGATTATCAACACTTTCACTGGGACAACAGATGTGAATCAGGACTGCAGTAGGCAAACTGGAATGTATGATCTCTGTCCTGCACCTAACCACGTGTTATATATTTTCATGTTTGGATATCATTCCTAATAAAGAGGAAAAAGATTTACTTTCTACTGGGCATCTGTTATTACACCTCTATTATACTCTTAACTCTTTAAAAAATCATTTTAAAAATTACTAGTGTTGGGGCTGCAGCGGTGGCTCTGCAGTTACGGTGCTTGCCCCCCATGCGCAAGTACACGGGTTCAAACTCCAGCACCCATGTGCACAGCTACGTGTCAGAGTAACGAAAGCTACGTGAAAAACTAAAGATTGATTCTCTCCGTCTCATTTGCTCTCACTGTCCTTCTCTCTCAAAAAAAAAAAAAAAATGACTAGTGTCTCTCAAATGTGTTTATTTTAGGTACCTAACACTTTTTTGGTGGTGGTACCCTAGGGTGTTCTATCACTGAGCTACATCTCTAGCCCTTTGTTTTGAGACAGGGTCTTGCTCCACTGCCCAGGCTGGCCTTGAACTTGTTATCCCTAGTCCGTTTCCATCGAACCAGTTTCATCACTCAGCTACACTGAATTCATTGGTTTTCTTGTTTTATACATGCTGTTCCTCTGCCATTTGAAGCTCCGTACCCCTCTTTAGTCAGGCATGTTCTTAGGCTACTGCCCAAAAGCCACGTGTCCCACAAGCCTTCCCCTTCATTTCCAAGCAGAGTGACTACTCCCTGTGGTCACTTTGTCCATTCCTCTCTTAGGGTCCTTACAGTGTTTTGCTAGGACCTAGTTTTGGGTGGCCTAAATTGGCTAACTAGGATTAATTCTATAGGTCTGACGTCTATCTACATATGGCCCTGGCACTCAACACACAACAAGAATTTAGTTAAAAGTTTGTAGTGAATTTTATTGCAATTTTCCTTATTCAGGCACCACTCAGCAACACAAGTGACAATTCAGTCAGGATTAAGAGTTTGTAGAAATTCTCACCATTGGACCTTTTCTTGTACGAACCTTTACTAACACCAAAGGTTTAACAATAAAATGGAAAACATCTTGGTAATGAAACCCAAGTAAACATCTTAGTAATTATTCTTAAAATCTCCAAGACTTGATATGTGTATGAAACCCTATGAATGTGAAATAATTTATAGGGTGTGTGAATGGGATGGAAACATTATGAATTTTATAGTCTAAAGAGCAAATTCAGCTCCATGTACCTCTGCAACAGTCATCATTAAATCTCTGAGGCTGCCAGACACTTGGTGAGGATGGGAAGATTAAGGATAACCAAAGGTGCCAGTAAATGGCACAGGGCATTCCGAGCTGCAGCTGGGTGAGGTAGAGCAAGGGCCCCGCCTCAGTTCTGCACAGAGGCAGCGCAGTGGTCAGATACAGAGCTGCTTTTGTAGTTCAGCCACATTTACATCCTGGCTTCACCCTTCGTAACTGAATAACCCTCTCCAAAGCATTTGATTCCTCCCAGGCTCAGTTCCTTCCCGACAGCCTGGAGAAGTGCCTGGCAAACAGGAGTCAATGAACACCAGCTCCCCTGAAAGGGTGTTTCTTCAAACCAAGGCTCAAAATCCATTTATGAAACCAGGTTAGTGGGCTGCAGTTGGTGTATTTGTTTTTTAGAAGAGAGAGGAACAGTGAAAGAAAGAAACAATTGTTATTCAGTTTTTCATGCAGCTTTGGTTGCTCCAAGACTTTGTTGTGTACGTGGTGCTGGAGTTTGAACTTTCGTACTCGCACATGCCAGGCAAGCGCTGTAACCGCCAAGCCACCGCTCCAGTCCTGCAATTGGTGTATTTAAAAAGCAATAAAAAACCTCAAAATGCATTGCTCATAACAGTAAATAATGTTTCATTATGTATATGCTGAATTTTGAAATAAATGCATTTTTTAAGCTGTGGGTTATGTCCAAAAAGTTTCAGTCTGCTCTACAGAGAAATAAATGTTCAGGTTATTATGTCAAAAAAAAAAAAGCCTTTACTGCATTTATTCAAATGAGCCCCTATGAATTTTAAGATCTTAAAGTGTTCTTTTCTAACTTGTTGCAATAAATATATGAATCATAGCAAAGATAAATTTAACCTGACACTACATAGTATTGAATTCAATTTTAAGATTGCTTTGTGTCATACATAGAAGCACTTTATAGGTATATCATTTATAGTTGATTAATTTCTACAAAAGTTGGCTATTACGATATGGGGTAATGAGATAACATTTCTAAATAATTTTAACAAAGCTTTTTAAAAATGACTGTAACTTGCCAAATCATGAAGACCGCAAGAGTAGTATTCTAATCCTTATGAGCTGTGAAATTGGAAGGCTCATGTCAGTACAGACAGTGGGGTCCCACACTGGCTCAGTGAAAACAAGATATTCCGGAACAAAATGTAAACTACAGATACAGGCCTCCTCTCTCCTAGGGCCCTGGGAGTCCCTATTGCTGCTTCTAAGATGGTGTGCTGGAAGCTTGGCCAGTCTGGGGCTGACAGAGTAGAGTACTAGGCAATGATGAAGAAGGTTGGAATACTGGAAATTGCAGAATCAAATGTCACAGCTGGCTCTTGACATACTTATCGGGTTTTTGTTTGTTTGTTTTTGGTCCTAGGGACTGAACCCAGGGGTACTTAACTACAAGGCACTTCCACAATCTTTTTTGAGACCCGGTCTTGCAAAGTTGCTTGGGGCCTTGCTAAGTTGCTGAGGCTGGCCTTGAACTTGTGATCCTTTTGCCTCAGCCTCCCAAATCCCTGGGATTACAGGTGTGTGCCACTGCATCTGGCCATAACTCTTACATTTATCATCTCAGTTCACCAGTTGGACTTGCCCTATCAGAAATCACCCCTGCAACTGAGATTTAAGAAACTTGTTTTAGGGGCTGGAGTGGTACTCAGTGGTTGTCGCATTTGCCTGGCAAGCACAAGGACCTGGGCTCAAACCGCAGCATCACATACACTAAGTGTTGGAGAAAAAAAGCCATATGGAAAAATAAAATTGATTCTCTTTCTTATTCTTTCCATCTTTTAAAAAAAAGCAGCAGCAGCAGCAGCAGCTTGTTTCAAACACTTGGGTAAGCTCTGATCCTCGTTCAGGTCTGAACAGCCTGTATTAAGGGATAGCGAAGATCAGAGAACTGAACAAAGGAAGAGTTCAAAACAACCTTACAGGTATCCAATATCAGATACTGGACCAGAATCTGAAAACTTATTTAAAATATTTCTTTCTTGGTATTATTTTAAAGATACAGTTAAGCATATAACAATATTTGATACTTTGTTGTTTAATAATAATAAATAGGGCTTTGTCTCACTGGAATTCATTGCTGAGATTCAACAGTATGAAAGAGAAGGACCTCGTCACAGACACAGATGTGAAAGGGAGCATCAGTAAAAGTTAATAAAAGTCAACTCAAGAAAGCAGCTAGGTGACAACCCATTCAACCCCGAGGAGCCTTGACCCCTGGGCAGAGACTGCTCATACATTTTGGGATGCAGGTGCCCATTCTGTCCTCAGAAGAGTGAAGCACAAGGCAAATGAGGTGACAGTACAGAGTGAGGCTACCTGTAATCTTAATTTTTTTTTTTAAATCTTGCTGTTTGAGATAGATATGGGGATACGGCATTGGGCTGGACCATGCCTGCGATTAATGTCCAATGTTGGGATTAGCACCACAAGTCCTTGGTTGGGTCTGAGGCTTGGCACCGGGCTCTGTCACCATCTAGAACGTGCGAAGGGAAGCATGAGTGCCGTTCTTGGGAAGAAAGAGCAGCTGTGAAAAGTGAAGGACAGAATGGACGCTAACAAGCCGGGGAAAGGAGCGTGCTAGCAACTGAGGTAGAAAGCTGGTTCTCAGCCCCCCAAAGGCCACCTGAGAAAAGGATGGGTCAGAACCCTCCACGTGGTAGACACATCACCCCTCAGAGCTAAAGTGTCCCAGGATATGGCCTTGCTCTTTTTTCCTCTGCTTATTTTTAGCCAAACTCTAACAATGCTGGAAATACTTGGAAATTCTTTTTTCCTTTTATTTTGTTTAACTTAGGGATGATAGGAAGGGGTGGATAAAAATGGGAAAATAGAGATTTTTGAGAAAAATCCTCACTATACATGGCTAGAATTCACCCCACATACCAAAGAGTTTTCCAAAATTTCAAAGGAGGGATGGCAAAGGGCACTAGATGTTTGAGGTGTTAGAGACAGGGAGACACAGCAAGTGTGGCAGCTGGCTCAGTAAGTCTCCCTCCTACCACTTGAGCCTCTTGAGGCAGAGTTCAGAAAAGAAGCCAGGGTCACAAAATTAAGATATCTTTAAGAGAAGGTGGGCCTCTCCTTCCATTTTCTTGTACTATTAATTTCCTTCACCAGAAAATATATTTGGATCAAACTTCACTTGGGTTCTGCAAATGGGCTCCATGATGCGGCTCATCTGTGCCCCTTGTTCAGTCCCTGTCTGACAGAAAGGCTCCTGAACTCCCATTCTTTTCCTAGCTACCAAGTCTAAATCATCTACAAATCCACTTAGCTGTAAGGTCTGCAGTTCAGCTCTATACATCTTAGGTTCTTAGCAGAGTTACAGGTTCAGTTGTCACATTTCCAGGCAGAAACTGCACCTTGGCAGTCTTTAAACTTATCTGACAGACGTTACTCATTTTCAGCCCAGACTCCTCAACCTCTAGCATCTCCACCAACACTCAGCAAACAAAATACACCTACTTATCACAGTTCAATTCCACCTGGGCACCTAGAGCCACTCTCTTGATGTGCGATGTTCCAAAAGCTGTGTGTCCAACAGCAAGGTGCTTGTTAGGATACATACACTGGCACCAATAACACCAAAATTTGGTTTTTAGCTACATTTTTTGTCAGTTTGGCTGGGAAGATCTGGACAGCTGGAAGTGAGCTTCTCCATCATTTTCTGTTTCCTTCTTTGTATCAATTTTCCACCTGTGAAGCCCAACACCCCACCACCAAGTGCAGCTGCAATTCCTGCCAATTTGAAGCCTGCAAGGAGGCCAATCGGACCCCCCACCACTCCTCCGATGAGTGCACCTGCCACAGGCAGAGCTGCCAGCTTGTATTTTGCAGCCTGTAAAAAAAAAAAAATTCAATTTAGAAATTGAGTTGAGAATATCTGCCTGTGGTGATGTGCATTTTCCTCTCATTACTCCTGGCGATGCCTCTTTAACTCTAGGTACATAATTAACCTTAAAGATTGCACTTGGGGGAGACAGTATTCCACAGGTACTACAATCGCTCCAGATCTCAGGCCTTGGAGAAATGAGCTACAGAAAGTGGACTGCCACGAATTGCTTTTATCTGTGAAACAATGAATCCACCTACTAGATGGCTTAAATAATTTCAGAGGTCACAGATTCCAAAACCAATTTTTTAAACACTGCACAGAGATTATTCCGTACTATGGACCCACGGTTAAAATCCACATTGTACAGAAGATAGATGGTCCCGTCCCTGCACGCCATCACATCCTTGCACTTTTGCCCCAACAGGATTCTGGCTGCCCGCCCCCCCTCTGCAGACATTCCCTCCTAACACCAAATGCCTCATACTCACACTAGTTTATTCTCTCTTTGAAAAGAGAAAATTTCTCTCCTAATAGAACAAAATCTTAGAGTAGAATATTACAACCATTGATTTCTTGCACTACCTATGTGTCATTTCTTCCTTATTTCCTTAATTGCTGGTTCCCTCAACACTGAAGAGAGCAGATCAATTGGGTTAATACTAGAGATTCCTGGGAGCCAGAGTACCATTGATTTGTCAGCAGGAGCAGAATCTTACCTTCCCCAAGTTTTTGGTTCCCTCCTCAACATTCACAGCAGCACTGTTGACATGGTCTGCGATGCTGTCAATCTTCTCCTGCTGCGACTAGATGCAAAGGAATTATGAGTGAGCGTTCCTGCTGGGCAGCAGTGGGACGCCAACACACACTATTTTAATTCCTGTAATCAGGGCCCCGGGTACTGCAGCCTTGCAATCTTAATAGTGGTTCATTAATAGCATCCGATAAACCATGTCGAAAGCACAAATTCACTTTCATGAAAAAAAGAGGAGGACTTAATTATTAGGTAATAAAAGGGTGGCACCTTCATAGCAAAAAGCATCTCACACTGAAATTCATTCAAACTTACAAGCATATTCTTCAAATGAATCCAATTTCCAAGAGAAGAAAAATCCAAACAAGCATTTACATGTCATGTTGGGTTTGATGGGGAAAAAAAATCAAACAACACAAAGCCCTCTCTAACTTATCTTCTTTGAAGATTCAGTGTAAAACAGGCAAATTTACCTTAGGAGTAAAATGCCCTTGATCCAGTAAATATAAAAGTATTATGTTTTAGGAAAAGGCTCCAACATGGTTTGATCCACAGTGAAATCTTTCTGCTTGTGATATTTAGTAGGGAGCAGTGATTGAGCTTACTGTCCTGGGTTTTACACTTATACACTAAACTTAATACATTCAAAAACCTGTTACAGGTCGAATATATTAATAAAATATATTAAACAGCAACACCTGCGTGGACATGACAGCCACAGACTGTGAACTATGGGGAAGGGGGCTGCCGAGGCTCAGGGCGTGCGTTTCCTCTCTGCAACACTTCTGATGAGAGGTCACGAAACCTCTGCTCTACCCCTCCAGTGACAGCACATCCTTGCTGCAGGAAAACATTCTCATTTTAAAACCAACTTTATTAGGATTTACATAGAATGATGTGCACTCATTTCATGGTGCAGTATGATGAATTCTGTCAAATGTATAAACCCATGTAACCACCACTGCAATCAGTGCAGAGACTATTTTGGCTTTATTGTTGTGCTTTGCAGGAAAAAAAAAAAAAGAGAATCCCTCTTTGATTCCAGATAAATGCCTTCTACAATGAGTATGAAATAATTCAGCTTGAATCCTAAAGTGTTTGGTTGCCTTTATATAACTGTCCTGTTCATTTTTATTGAGGGAGACATAAATAACACTCTCCTAATTCCAACCAACACTTTAATTAAGAACAGACAACACAGCTAATGTTTTCTTATGGTTATTTCCTGTTAGCATTCTTGATATTTCTCCCCTTCCCAGTATGTAGCTTTTTACTGTTGGGCCTTTCATAGTCCTTCATTCTAGGATTCTCCACCACTGTCTTGACATCTCGAACACAATCCCTGTAAAATCCCTTTTACAGTTTTCTATGTCTTTGTCTAGTACAACAATGGTTCTCAAACTTAAGCATGCCACAAAATCTGAGAATTTGAGTTTCAAATAAGTTCCCCAATTATGCTCACACTGTCTTTTTTCACACTTTAAAAGTCAGTAGTATATATGGTAAGAATAAGGGCATAACCTTTGGTCAGATATTCTGTGTTCAAATTCTCAACACATACCTGTGGACAAATTCCTCAGGTTCTCTATGTGTCAGTGCTCCCATCTATCAAATGAGGACCATGCTATTTATATCTCATGGAGTTGAAAGGAGAATAAAATGAGATACAAAGTAGGAGGGGGAAAATAGAAAAACTCATCCTGAGCTTCCCAAGATAAGTGTTAACTCTCATTTTCCTATCAAAAAAATATATCGAGCTTTTGCTTATGGTGCTTGAAAATTCTAAGCAAACTTCAGATCTCTTCTAACATTCACTGGTTGATTTTTTTTTATTTTTCTCAGACAGTAAAACTTTTAAAAATCAACTTTTTCTTTTTCTTCCTGACTCAGAGAGAGAGATAAAAGGGCCAGCACTAATTCCAACCTGCCTGCATTTCTGACACCCTAACATTGTTTCTATTTGGGACACCCCCAGCACTCCCCACTCTTACCTGAAAGAGTCTATGCTAGCAGATAAACCATAGGGGTAAAATTACATCATCAACCTTTGTATCTTGATGAGTGTACAGGAAAAATAACCCATGTGCCTTCTTTCCCTCAGCTCTGAATAATTTCAGCCACAGGGAAAATCCTACCAGAATTATTGCCATTTCCACCTCCAAGTAGGATCTCAAGGCCTGGGGAAAATTTTCTGATGCTCCTTCCTAAAAAGTTTATATTGCAACCTTATGATTTTTAAATTAAAGTGAAATTTTAAATATTACTTTAATATTTTTAAATGAATATCTTTTGGAATAAATAGAGAAAAGACAATAAGAAAAAAACAATCCTAAGATTAGTGAATTGTGACACTTCCCATCACTGCAGCACCCAGCATTTGTGGCGCCTGTCGTAGCACACAGCTGCAAGTCTTATTCACCAGCACCAGGCGATAAATCTGGGGCATGGAGGGTAAGGCGGAGAGCAGAAAGCCTGGCATAAGCAGGCATCCCTTAAGCATGCAGATCTACCTTCCTCTTCCCCTTACTTTACTTGATTTGAATCCTCAACCTGCCCAGACTTTCAAATCCTATTTCATGAATAAGGCCTCAATGACACCCACAACTACTACAGTTAGGCGTTAAAATGGTATCAGAGTTGTCAGTCACTGTCAGTAGAGTGCTCCAAGTCTAGGCACCACTTCTAAATTTTCTATGGCCCTTTATGCTGTGCCAAACCAGCCTAGGGAGCCAAGCTCCCGCGACGGTGGCAGCTCAGGCCCTCTCACCTCTAGCTGCCAACTTCCCCTCTTTGCTTCTGATGTGCTTGTTTGTCTTCACCTGCCGAGGCCTCCCACATCTGACAACCTTCAAACCCCTGCCTGGTATTTTATTCTTTGGCACTTAAAAGTGTTCTCAGCAATCCTCTAACAATGAACTAAACCATTTATGAGGGATACTGCAGTGCTTCTCAAATTAGAGTAGTGTATGGATTCTTTTGTAAAGGAAAAACAAATTCTCAAAACTCAGAGAATATGTCCAAGGATTTCATCTTAGGGAACACTGACTCACAGTCCCCACTGGCCTGAAAATAACTGAATCCTGAGGAGTATAGGGACACCTAAGACTTTGAAGCATATGTGCTTTATTAAATTAATATTTATAAAGAAAAAATGCAATTTGGGAAGATGAATTAAAAAACTAACAAGGACTTATTTTTTTCGTGGACTGCTTATTGTGGCCACTTGTAAGTCCAGCATCCTCTATATCAAATAATAATAATACAGTCAACAAATTTATCCCCAAATCCATTTAGATCAATGGTAATGCACTTCCTTGGAGAGTTAGTTGTGCAATTTTATTAATGTGCTTGGAAAACTATGAGTTTCTTTAAGAAGATAATGACAAAACTCCAGGTGTTTCCCTTTATTCCTAAATTCCATCCTTACTCATACACAAGCAATTATATACACAAAAAATCTCAGAAGCACACATGAAAACACTATGATATTCAGGCAGAGCACAAGGTTACCTTGGCCTAGAAAGGTAATAAGCAGAGTAGCGAAGCAGGCCACTGACATCAGGAATTCAGCAGTAGAAAAGGGACCGAAGGGACTCCATACTAAAATGCCTAATGGCAATGATGGCACAAAGGGAGAATTCAGGGATGGGGCCAAAGGGATCCAAGGGAAAGACAAACGCAGGAATGCAGAAGGGGTCAGTGGACAGAAGAGAGTGGGAAGAATAATCCCCTATCAGTTTTATAAAGCCAAGCATTGTCCAATACCATCCTGAAGGTCATATAGGTAACAAATGGAGGAATCTGATTTAATCTGTTGCAAACAAGTTTTTGTCTCTAGAGTAAAATTGTATTTCAAAAGCCATAGGGAAAAAGGTAAAAGGTAGAACTCAAAGCAGGATAAGCAGCAAGGGTGGCATTCAGTCCAAGTACTGGCCTGGAGTGTGTTCAATTCTCCTAGACCAGAAGAAGGGCTCTTACAAGTGCAGTGAAGGTGAAGACAAAGAGGCAGGATGCCCAGCAGGTGTCAGTTTATTAACATTACAAGACCATGCTTTGATCGCACAAAGGCTTTGTGGGTCCTTCTGCTGTGCTCAAGTACATATAACATAAATTTACCATTTTAACTATTGCAAGGTGGACAATTTAGTGGTACCAAATACATTCACAATGTCATACAACCGTTCACTATCCTGTAGGTTCTTTTTATACTATTCTCTATTCTTCACTGAGCTAGCCATAGTGCTATGTACATAGAAAGTGTTCCTTAAGTGCATGATTAATTTGCCTAGATACCATCATGTCCATGTGACAATAACAAGAGGATGTGGTTGCTCTAGTTATGTTCCCAGGTCATTCTGTACCTAAATGGAGCTTCTGTGAATCCTTGGCCATGTGGTCATGAGAACTCAGTCATTCTGGGAATAATAATCAGAGGTTCTCCTTTGAGCTTCTGCCAAATAGCATTCTGTTCATGTCCTTGTACACATTATGATAAATAGGACATTTGTATAGAGCTATGGCTACAGCCGGACTCTCCCTACATGAATCTTCCCTGAACTGAGGTTAAGAGCTTCTTATGTAACATAACTGGTGGCACACACCTGTAACCCTAATTTGGGAGGCTGAAAAAGGAAGATTGCAGTTGTAGGCCAGCCTCACCATTTTAGGGAAAGCCCTAAGCAATTTAGTGAGACCCTATCTCAAAATAATTTTTTAAAAAGTTCAGTGACAAAGTGCCCTTGGGTTCAATCATAGATAGCCCCTTAAAAAAAAAGAAGAAGAACTGAACATAACTGCTCAACCTAACTGTTAAATGGCCACAAACTTTAATTTTTCTTTATGTTCCTACCCCACTGGAAAGGAAATGTGTTTGTCTGGAGTGAGAAGAACTTTGTACATGTTTAGTTTGTTTTTTAAATCAACTTTATTGAGAGATAATTTACATACATTAAAATACATATTTTAAGTGTACAGACTGATTACCTGGCAAATGCATATATTTGTGTAACCATACATGTAAATTTTACAAACTGCATAAGATTCAGAAATATTACTTACAATAATTGAATAAATTTTGATTTCAAGCAATACATATTTTGGGATTCTTGTATCATTCCCTGTTGTATGCAAATATATTAATAGATTGTAAAGACACCTAATCCTGAGACTTCCAATATTTTGCTTCTTCTGACTTAGAGGCATCAGAAACTATAGTATATGGTTCTAGGGGCAAAAGTACCAAAGAAAAGTTATCACAGGGCAGTTCACTCACAGAAAACCTTCTGACTTTGAGCCACCACACGGTGTGGTAGAAACGCCAAGTATGCCTGCACTGTAATTGTGCAAAGAGGGGCTAAAAACCTGAGAAGCTGGGACAACCCTAGAGGTATAAGATTAGTTGCCTTCTTAATTTCCTCCCCTTCCAATTCTGAGGCTGTATGATCTTCAAAATTAAAGTCAAATCTAAGGAGAACCACACCTTAAAGGACAACTCCCCAAATCATGATTTGGTCAAGAATGAAGAACTAGGGGCTGGGGCAGTGGCTCAGTGGTTACCGAGCTTGCCTGGTATGTGGGAGGACCTGGGTTTGAACCCCAGCACCATGTAAAAAAACTAAGTGTCAGAGAAACGAAAGCCACATGAAAAGCTAAATAAAATTCATTCTCTCTCTCTCTCTTTCTCACTGTCCCTCTCTCTCTTAAAAGAAGAACTAAACCTAGATAGAAGGATAAGCAGAAATGGGCTTGTGCCTTTGTGGACATACATATATAACACATCTACTCATATACCCTAACTTCCCATAATTCCTAGGAAGGAAAAATAAGAACAGTTTATAAAAATAACAACAGAAAACCTATCTTTCCCATCAAAACTACCTTGTATTCCCAATCTATGTTAACGGTATCATTGGGGCTTGATTATGCAGAATAATAACATACTATTTCTTATTTTTGACTCCATCTTCTTCCAATTTCCGCTAAGTCTACCCTAGAAATACAGTCGAGTATTACTGCCACTGCTCCAACTGCTTCCTACCTAGTCATCCTGCCCATGACCTCCTTCTCCCTTCTTCCATTACTCGCTCAGCTAACAGTGAATGGCCTTTCTAAAACATAGACCAGATTCCAACTTTAATGTGCTCAAAAATCTATAGTGACTCTGCAATGCATTTACAGCTAAGCTCAAATTCTTTAGTAGGGCACAGAGTTCCATGCCAACCTGGCCCTCATTCTCCTTGCCTACCCACAGTACCTTATGCTTTGGTGTTATTTAATACTTACCACTCTTGGACAGGCCATGCGCTTCTCGACATTGTGTCTTTGTTCAGCTGTTTGAAAGGCACTCTCTTACACCACCCTTGAACACTTACTCTTTTCTCAAGGCTCATACAAATGCTACCTGTCTGGGTGAAGCTACCCTTTATGCTTATCCTAACAAAGGGGCTTCCCTCCCTTGGAATCCAATGCTGTTTCTTGGAACAGATGATGCTTCTCTTTGTACCTTACTTTTGCATTTAGTTCATTATGCTTAAAAGCTGTTTGGGGGTTCAAGTCTACCTCCACTCAGTGCAGAGTCCCCAAAGGCAGAGAATGGGTTTCATTTATTTCTATATTCAACCTTGTCAGATTCCCCAGTACCAAGTATCTAACACAGTGCCTTCTATCTAATGAGTGCTTAGTAAATGTTTATTGAATTGAACTGGAATTTGGGGCTCCATTATCAGTCTTAAAAATTATAATTTCTATAAAATTCTAATCAGAAGCACAGTGAATGATTAAAGCTTCTCATTCTAATACCCTAACAATTCCGAGCCAAAAACAGTTATATACTTACATTTACTAGGAGAGAGAAATCAGTAACCAGTTGGCTAAGTTCAATTAAATCCTTAAAGAGAGAGAGAGAGAGAATTACTTATTTTTATGCCTCAAAGATACCAAAATGAAAGTAATTTTCAACATACCGCTTCTAGGTTTTCCCAGGATTCTGCAGCATTTTGATCTCGAGGAATCTCAGGCAATGCATATATCTGAGTCAAACTCTGAGGACTAGCTTCATCTTCAGTATTGTGAAATGCTCCTGGATGGACAAAGACTCATGTTTGGAATTTGGAAAGAACACAACACGAATCAAATGCTCACAAATTAAATTCAGGCTAAGAGTGAGTTGATTATTCTATGAAAATAGAATTATCTTTGCATGGCTTTTTCCCTTGGTTAGTTATCACACATTTTTTTCCTCTGTCTAGAAAGTTATCTACAAAATGGCTACAAGTACTATCTATCCAATCTGAAAAACTTGGAATAGTTGTGGAAGAACCAGCAAAGGAAAACTAATCTATGTGGGCAATATTCCATAAGAAGATACCCAAAGCTTCACTGATAAATTCTTAACCTTTTACTTGGTTATTTTAGTGATGAATATCAGATATACACGGTGTTACAAGTAGGGCTGGAGGTATAGCATTTGCCTAGCAAGCACAAGGCCCAGGGTTTGATCCTCAGCACTGCATTTACTGGTGACAATGAAATTGTCACCAAGTGAATATTTTTGTCTTATAAATATTTCTGTACATATTGTCACTATTGTCCTTAGAGTCATTCTTCTGGTCCATGACCCCACTGTTTCTCTACGTCTTTTCTAAGTTTTTAAAAGCCTTAAACCCACTAACACTTTACTTATTCAATGTTGCTATAATGATAAATTAATTTACAATAAAAAATCATCATCAAGTATTTTGTATTTCCTCATATTGGTTATACCAAAATTTCATTCATTCAACTGACATTTATTATATGCTGACCATATGCCAGTCAGTATGCCACAGTATTGGGGACACAGTGGTAATCTATACACACAATTCTGAGATGCTGTCCCAGTGTCTCAGGAGAATGAGGCAGGAGAATCGCAAGTTCAAGGCCAGCCTCAGCAATTTAGTGAGACCTGGTCTTGAAATAAAGAATAAAAATGGCTCAGTGGTAGAGTGACCTTGGTTTAAATCCCCCGTAGGTTCCCCACAAAAAAGAAAAGTTCTGAAGAGGCAACATACTGTAGTTGTTAGGGCCATGGGTGAGTCTAGTCAGAAAGACTTGGGTTAGAACCTTGGTTTGGCTATGTACTAGCTCTTTGACTTGAGAAGGTATTTCATTCCTGGCTTGTTTTTTCATTTGTAAAAGAAGATGACTTTACTTTGCATAGTACCTGGCTTATATATAAAGAATAAGTGCTCAGGGCTGGAACGGTGGCTCAGCAGTTGGAGTGCATGCCCGAGGACCTGGGTTCAAACCATATACACAACTAAGTGTTGGAGAAACAAAGGCCAGATAGAAAAATAAATAAAATTGATTCTCTCTTTCTCTCTCTCAAAAAAAAAAAGGCTCAATAAATAGTTACAACTACTAACACTGCCACTGCTGCTGTTACTAGCAGAGCTTACCATGAAATGTGTGACACAAACCGGATGACAGTAAAATTCAGTCAGGGTACTCAGGTAAGAACTATGATGTGGGTTGGCTACGTGAGTGCAGCAGAAGGCATTAAACCTTGCTCTGTGGAGGAGAAAGTGGGCAGAGAAAGCTCTGAGGCTGAAGCCTGGGGATGAACAGAAATCATAAAGGTGAACTGGGGTAAAGGTGCAGGGAGATGCAAAGAGAATTTAGGTCAGGGGAAACAACAGGATCGGGAACTAAAAGAGGGTCTGTGTAGCTGATGCATGGGCTGACAAAGAGAAAAGTAAAGGTTGGGGCTGGATGTCTAAGCTGAGGTTATTTGCGGCACGGTAAATCATCTTAAAGAGTTGGGTCTTCAGCTGCACCACTCCTCAATATTGGTCCTAAAGAATTAAAGTCGTCTTACTATAGCGATACGTGCATCCCCATGTTTACAGCAGCACGATTCAGAACAGCCAGCCTAGGTGTCCTCACCAGATGAAGAGATACAGAAAGTGTGATATGTACATACATATGATGGAGTTTTATTCTGTCATAATGAAAAACGAAACTGTCACTCGCAGGAAAATGGACAGAACTTGAGACTCGGAAAGTCAACCGTCCTGTTTCCTCTCACATGTGAGACTAGATAGAACAAAAGCAGAAGAAAGCGGGAAGGGGTTGATCTCATGAAAAGCAAAGAGATCGGCGGAACAGAAAAAAGTGACGAGAAGGTGGGAGGAAGGAGGGGAAGGGGAAGTGCTTGGGAAGGATATTATCCCAAGTACATTGCTTTATTGTGTGTATGTACTAATATGTAACAACAAATCCCACAACTGTGTACAAATATTATGCACTGTAAATAAGTGGATAAAAATAATTACTATTTGAATTTTATATATTTCCTTTTAAAATTTTCTTCAGATACACATATTTTAATAAAAATTGGTATCATACTCCATATATGCTTTTGTTGTATCTTACTTAGTAGATAATATAAAAATGTTCTTTGACTATATAAAAAAAGAATTGGGTCTTTCTCACAATCACTATGGAACAATGAAGAGGAGTTGGGGACAACTGGGAAGTAGGAAGTTGCCACAATGAGATTCAAAAAGCCACAGCCACAGTGTGAAGAACACATTAAGGATAGTTGAAAGGTAAAGGATATGCCCTGTGCAGTATGTCCAGCTCGAGGACAGTGAAGGTAGGGACAGAAAGAAGAGACCTGAAGTTTAATTTTTTTCCTCTTCACCTCAAGTCCAAAACACCTACCATTTTAACATTTTCTGGCCACCATTAGGTATTGTGTATGGTACTAAGGATGAAAAACTAAATAATACATGGTGCCTACTTTCAAAAGAATTTATATTCTGGAAGAGTCAGACATACAAAAAGACTATCATAAAACAATGGGAGAGTTCATTGATATTTGTATCTATCCAGATAAACTAAGATTGAGATACATGTAGTATTTCGTGGGAGTTCCAAGCTGGGGTGGCATATGATCCGGCTCGATGTGGTGTGCAGGGGGAAGGCTTCCTAGAAAAGCTGATAACACCAGTCACAGAAGAGAATATAAATTCTAGGTAAAGAAACCTGTTTGAACAAAGGCCCTCAAGAAAGAAACAATATAGCTAATATAAAATTAGTTCACTGTTTTAAAACATGAAGTAAAAGACACAGAGTCACAAGGATAAGATACGATGGATGATCAGGAGGGGCTCGGTTGGCCAGGTAGACTCCCGACTTTACCTGGCTGACAGCGGAGAGTTGCTGAAGGTTATGAGCAGGTTTTGAATGACATGATGACGTGTGACCTGATCTACTCCCGAAAGTCAGTCATTATAAAACTGTTAAGTCCACATTTTCTTTTATTTCATTTTTTCAAGGTCTATATTTGAATAATATTCTATAAAACTGCATCCCAGTTACTTTCGAAGGAAAAACTTATTTGAACTATTTTAAAATGACACAGTCAGTAGACCAAAAAGTAATTTGTATGTTTATCAGAACTGACAGTGTTAATCTTTTAATTTTGAATTTATTTGAAATTATTTCTTTAACTTAAAGGAGTAGCAAAAACATCAGATTAGAGCAAGATTTAAATTACATTATGACAAATATCCAACATTTTAAAAGCTCTCAAAGAGCTTTTTAAATGTTTAAAATATTTACTTAATACCTTATCACCATTAAGTCACTTTCATTTGCAGTTCTTCCAAGATAAATGTATTACCTTCATCCTTTCTTTGACTTAATATTCCTACATATCTTTGAATAACAATAACTTCATTATCATTGTTAGAGCAAACACAAAGCAGAACTTGCTTATTCTAAAGAATTTTAAAGCCATAACCTATGTATTATTAAAAAGGATTCACACACAAAAAAGAAATATTACCATATGTAAATTCTTTATATAAAAAAATAAGGGATGAGAAATGTTTGACATTTACATAAACATAAAAGATTTCCCTTAGTAAAAAATAAGAAATGTTTAAGTCATTTCCGTCATACTTGAAACCAAATTGCGTATGCATCTTAGTTCAAATAGAATCTTAGAACAAAGAAGTCTATTCTCTGCCATGGAAAATCCTGCTGTACACTTACAACTCTAAATTTCACTAATCAATTCAATGCTTGACTATCAAATAAGAAAGCAAACCTTTTAATTTCTATGACTCCCATAATTCAATTTCCACTTGTATCTCAGTGATCATCCTTTGACTCTAAACTTTTGCAAACTGCTATGGATGTGCTGAGGCAAAATACTGAGACAGATTATATCTACAGAAAAGAACACGTAAGAACTTCAGCTTGTTCATGGAAGTAAAAAAACTATAATTGTTTCATATTATATAACAATCTCAGATAATCCCACCCACGTGCAAACAACTGTAAGCATGAAGGGCAAGTGTGGATTACTCACCACTGTTTCTCAAACTCCAGAACTGATTTTAAAGCCTTATTATTCACTATAAATTCATATAAATATTACCATAGTTGACTCACTTTAGCTGAAGTGAAAAACAAGTTATATAGCATGGATATAAGATTTTTCCCTTCTCTTCCATATCTATTCAAATCTTCTTTCCCTCTCTTTCTCCATAAATAGCAATGATTCTACTAAGAATTACAACACAAAACATGCAATTTCCATTAAACTTCACTACATTAGGAAAAGTTTACTATAATATAGATTAAAGAGCATTACATAATTTCTTTCAAGCTTATAAAAGAGTGAAATTAGTTTTCAGATAATCTATATAATCCAATCTATCAAAATAAGAGGACTCTAAGTCATAGCTTAACCTAACTACAAAGGAAGACTATTAAGAAAATTAAAAACCAGTTGTGTGGGGGCTGAAGCAGTAGCTCAGCGGTTATGGCGCTCGCCTGGCATGTGCAAGGACCTGGGTTCGAACCTCAGCACCACACAGCTAAGTGTCAGAACAACGAAAGCCAAATGAAAAACTAAATAAGAATGGATTCTCTCTTTCTCTCTCTCTCATAGTCCCTCTCCCTCTTTATTAAAAAACAAAAAACAACACAAAACAAACAAACAAAAGAAAACAGTTGGGTGGCACTAGCCTGTTCTCCCAGATACTCAGGAGGCATAGGCAGGACGATCACAAGTTCAAGGCCAGCCCTGGCAACTTAGTAAGACCCTGCCGCAAAACAAAAAGTAAAAAGGGCTGGGGATATAGCTAAGTAGCAGAGCAACCTGGGTTCAAACTCCAGTACTGAGAAAAAGTGAAAAAGAAGAAAGAAAGAAAATGAAATGAAAACCAACAGAAAATACATCTTCTGAATAATATAATACAAAACACAAAACCATCTACATGTTTCACAAAACTGTTCTGTACACGTATATACCTGAGATAAAAATCTAATATTCAACCAAATTCAATATGCTGGTCTGAAGTTTCCAGCAGTTTTGAGATTGGATTCTTTTGTGACTACTTGTTTAAAATGCAATAAGATTCTGTTCCTACTGCGCTGCTGAAGTATGCGTACTGGTTGGGGAGTAAAGAAAGACAAAAAATGGAGAGAAGCACTGATTTGCTCCGTATGACTTGAACCACCTTTCTAAATACAAATCAGATTTGTGGCCCATCGTTTCTCTTGGTGGGAAGCAATATGCTAAAATTGAAACTAGACACACAAGTGAGACAGAAGGGAGTTTCTCAGATCAACGAAGATTGGCAGAGAAGATTTGCTTCAGGAATTCTTAGAATTTGGACAAAAGAAACAGCAAAATCATCACAGATTCCCCCTAAACTTAATAAGCTTCTTTCATTCTCCAGAGAACATAAAACGTCCTATTCTACTTGTTATTTCTATCTGTAAATGAAAAACTATTTTTGCATGTTTGATCTCACTCATGGAAATGTGGCAACATTGCTCCTGAATTTCTGCTGTTTCCAACCAATTTATTTAGAATCAGACTTGTAAAGAAAAAAGTATTTTAAGGCATTTAACTTATATGCAAATAAAGCATAATATTCTATATATGCTGTCACTACTACAATGAGTATCTAAAGCAAAAATAAGGAACAACCAGCGAACACAGGATAAAAACCTGAGAATAACAGAAGAGAGTCGATGGCTGGAAGATGGCCACATGCGCAGCAAAATCAGTCCTACCCGAGTATTAAAGTGTCACGTAAATTAGTAACTTGAAGCCTTGTCACTATTCTTCCCCTTTCCCATCTTGTCAATTATCTGTTAATAGTATTTCTGGATTTAAGGCAATCTAGTAGAAACTCATAGTTGGTAAAATACTCAGACATTCGTGAGACAGTAATTTTAGCTGCTTTATACTGGCAATGGATGCAGAGTCAAAGCACAATCTGACCAGAAGACTATTCAGAATTTGCAATTCTACATGCCGTTTTAGGTACAGCTTAGATTTGTGATTATATAAAGAGAATGACTCTCTTAATCAAATCAACATTAGTTTCTGAGATTTAATTTTATAGTTTTCTCCCAGTAGCAAGTAATTAGATGTTTAGTCTAGTTGGTATCCTATGAATTGAGAAGTTTGAAAATCAATAGAGTTGGAAAATGAATTTTGCCTGCTATTTTTTTTTCCCCTCATCTTCTGGCTCTATCCTAATCTTTTTTCATTTCCTCTACACACATGCTTTCTCAAATTCTACCAATCTTAGTTTTTATACCAGTCTGCTTCTTATGGAAAAAGCTATTTGCCAACAAACTGGGTAAACTGGCTTCTTCTAATAATCACCCAATTCCTGTGATGATACATAAATCCAAGTTTGTTGAACACAAACAGCTCTACTGGTAGAAACACAAACAATGCAATAATAAACTGCAAATTAAGGCAAGCATTAGATTATTATTATATTGTGAGAAAACTTTGAGAACTCAAAATTTTGCTTGATAGGAAATATCTGAGGATGGGCAATTCAATACTAAACAGCAAAAGAGACTGATGCCAGTTACTCTTTCCAAAATACTCAGCTTATCTTCACTGCTATAACTGTCACACTGTCTGGGTACATAGATGGTCTGTTAATCAAATGGAACTATAAAGCCCAGTTTCTCTAAATATGCACATAAAGCATAAGTTTGGGCTAAGTGATACTAGCCTTCTTCAACACAGCAGTGATAACTAGAGATGTACAATAATGAAAACAGAAACTGTAAAGTATTGAAAACCACGATTCTCAAATATTCTTCAACTAAGGGCTGAGTGCTAACATCTTCCCCTCAAAATATTTTAGTTACTGGTTATCCCTAGAGTGAAGTGATTCTAGCATATATGGAATTACAAAATTGTCCCTAAAATATATTTATACATTTATAAAACATTTATGAATGGTCCACTGTGTGTAAAAGATGGTGTTAGGTTCTAATGATACAACAAAACAAGATTACTCAGAAGTTGATCAGTAGCCTAAATATTTCTTCAGAATGTTTTAAAAATTTAACTTTTTGGTGATTAAAAAATCTGACTTTAACCTTTACTTAAATAGGGATGCCTTATAAGTTATTCCATTCAATATCCAAATTTAAAAAAAAAGAGATCAACTACTTTGAAGTACTACTATGAATTAAGCCAAGAATTTTTTCAGCATTAAAGACACTATTATAATATGGTCAACTATTATCAACTAGATCCTTAGAAAAGCTAGAATGACAAGTTTCACAGGGCTGTTTAATCTTAGAGTATACCTTCACAAAGTTGATGGTATGACACCCACTACTGTCAATTACATTCAGAGAGCTGAGCTGGGAGATAGCTCTGTTATCTCCTGTGAAAACCAGAGTATTTAAGGAAGAAAGCATGCCTGAAGATGCCCTATCCTGGAAAGAAGTGAGGAGTATGCTGCAGACAAGGATGGCATTATCCTCAGGAAACATCTTAAATTTCTTTTCAATACATAGGCAAACAAGTATTTGAAGCTCTGAAGTCCTATTCCATATGGCAATTTTATCCTGCAAAATTTCCAGGGTACACATTTCCAGCTTACTCAGCGTTCACGGATTCAGCATACTGGAACAGCAGATGACCTCTGGAGACCTAGAGGTAAATCTGCAATCTCTGTGCGAGGAGGTGAGCTTTAATTAACTGCATTACTGTGACCAAAAATAAGACTCAGTATAATACATTACCACCAATAGTCATGGATCTGGTCAAAGGAGGCTGTAATAAAGTCTCTTCATCATTAAATTGTTTCTTAAGTTCCTCGACAGATTCCAAATGGAGCTGGAGAAATTCTGCTGTTGCTGCTGATGCCTCTTCTTTAACAGGATCTATGATTCTCTTCAGAAGTACCAGGTCATCCTTCTGGACTTTCAAACAAAGCTTCTCCATTTCTCGAATATTAGAGCGCAGTTGCTAAAGAAAAAAAATATGCCACTGGCTTTTAGTATAAAAATATTTATTTTCAGAAGTACTTTGTTACAATGACCATGAATGTAAATGATTACCTAGTCTCTACAACAGAAGGTGTACCATAATAATTTTCTATTTTCCATGTCTAACATCTTTAGAACCCATATTCTCATATTTTTAAATCATTAAATGTATCTATTCTAAAAAGGTAATAAATGCTCTTCATAATAAATCAAACACTGCAGAAACATACGAAAAAATTAATTTTTCCAGTTCATCAATCCCATTTCTTCTTCTTCTTCTTCTTTTTTTTTTTAAGAGAGAAGGACAGTGAGAGACAGACAGAGAGAATTACTTTTTATTGAGTTTTTCACATGACTTCCGTTGCTCTGACACTTAGTTGTGTACGTGGGTGCTGGGGTTTGAACCCGTGTACTTGCACATGCCGGGCAAGTGCCGTAACCGCCGAGCCACCGCTCCAGCCCCCCATTTCTTCTTTTAACCCAATCCTACCACATATTTCTCATGGCTCATGCACACATTTAACATAGATAGACTTTTTCTCTTTATAAAAAAATGGTCAATGTTATGCACAATGGTCTAAACTTGTCATCCCACACCCCAATTTGATAATAACATCGTGGACATTTCTTCTGGTCAATATTAAATCAACATTCCATAAATCTGATGGTTTAATGCCTCTAACTTTACCATGACCCCATACTTCCTTCAGTCTTATGTCCATTCTTACCATTCCAGTATGAGCTAGAAAACATCAGGATAATTGGACTGTGTATTCAAAATACATGATTTGCAGGCATTAATACATAAAAAATTATATGACCTTAAGGCCCCCTTAGGGCCATTCTGATGATTTCACAAGAAGGAAAAAGTCCAAACACATAACAGAATTAAGACTACAGACCAGGTCTCAAGTCCCAGAGCAATCCTGTTTCCAGCATATTACCATTTCCTGTCTATGTGACTCCTTTCTGGATTATAAGTGGAAACCTTAGTTATATAGTTGCCACATAGTCTAAAGAGATATTTTAGGCAATATTATCTTTTTTAAGATAAAGAGAAAGAAAAAGAGAGAGTTAATTTTATTTTTTTCATCTGATTTTTGTTTTTCCTCCACTTTGTTGTGTATGTGGTGCTGGAGATTGAATCTGGGTCCTTGTGCATGCCAGGCAAGCGCTCTATTGCTTAGCCCCATCTCCAGCTGAGGCAATAGCATCTTGAAAAAGCATTAAAGTTTTTCTGCAGACAAACCCAACGAGCATTTGCCTGTGATATATTCTTCTTCTCTTAAAGGAGGACATATGACTGTGTATATTCTTAGCTGTGTATCCAGCTAAGAATGCTATTACTATGGGTGAAGGGGAAAATTTTTAAAAGAAAGACAATGCCCACTTAAATATAAAATCTGACACTATAATAACAAATATAATACCAATATAAAAACATAATGACTAATTTTTTTTCAATACTCACTATAGGCTATCCATTCTGTTCAGTGGTTTAACCACTTGTTGTTGTTTTACCTTCACAATATCTCTTCAAAATGGATATTACCATTATTATCATTTTACAGAAGAAAAAATTAACGCAAGAAGTAAAAAAAGGAGCCCAAGATTGCACAGATAACAAAAACTATAATCAGAAATCAAATCCAGGCCAAGGATCTTATATCCTTAACAACTTTACAATTTGACAATAATAGTTAACAGAAATACAATGCAAAACATAAATGCAAGCAAATCAATAGTCACATTAAAAAGATAAAAATAGGTGAACTTAATTTAAAAACTATATTATTTAACTCAATGTATTTGGAATATTAATTCAACATACAATCAATATAAAAATTATGAATTGAGTATTTTATATTCTTTTATCTGTAATAAGTCTTAGAAACTGGATATATACTTTATATTCACAACACATTAATAGGAACTAGCCACATTTTAAGTTCTCATCAGCCCTATGTAATTTGGAGCTACCACATTGAATAGAACAGGTATAGAGTCTAAAATCAAATAGTAGAAAAAGGATAGCAAAACTAAATGCGAAAAACATCAAGTAGGTGTTCTACTTCTGGAAATAGCATACTAGGTGACTCAGAATAACTTTCCCACTATGATTACTTAAAAAGCTGAATAAAAAAAATCATAAAACAACTAAAAGGAAAAAACCTCAAAAGCAAACAAGATAATAAATAATTTGTAGGCCAAGAATTGGCCAAAGATGGGAATCCAGAAAAGTAGTCCTAAAATTGGGTCACATTTGCTTTGGGAATACTTGCATAACAATGCAGACTCACAAAGCCTGGGATAACAATTCAGTGGCGGAAGTGCTAATTGTAGAGCTCCGGAGCTTTGGGCTGGGATCTGAAGGAGTGCGCTGTAGGAGCACCATTGCAGGATACTCCTGAATGAACTGCAGATTAGCTTCCTATCTCTTGAGTAGCTCAAAAAACCTTAAACTCTGAAATTGTATAAAGATAATCTTAGAAAGTTTGTATCCTTAGGGGCAGAGAAAAAGTCAAATGTAAATCCTCTCACAAGGAAGATAACATCATTTCTAGCTTCAAATAATTCTATAAATAACTTTTCAAAATAGCGTTTACCAATCAAAAATAATCAAGCACAGGAGGACATATGCAACAAGAAGCAGCAGGTCACATAATACAGCCAATTACTGAATGTAGTCTATAAAACTACAGCTACTGTTCATGATATAAAAACCAAGCTTGAAAATCCATCAATTAGATACTATATAATGCAACATATAGAGTTTTAAAAAGATCTAATACTCTATAATTTTAAAATTGTTCAAAAGAAAGAACCTAATAAATGAGTCTAGCTGTGTATTAGGCCCAGCTAAGAAAAACATAAACCGGAAAATAGCTCTAAACAATCTAAGTAGGGGGGGAGGGAAGGGAAGATAAAAATATAGAACAGGAAGTAAAAGACATAGAGGATACAGTTATTTATTTAACTATAACAATAATAAAAACATTTATTTAGAATTTCAGAAGAGAAGAAAAAGCAAATTTGAAAAGATAATGGCTGGGAATTTCCAAAAATGAAGGAAAGATATCAATTCATAGATTCAAGAAGGTCAACAAATTCCTTTAAGAAGAAAAAGAAAAAAAAAGATGAAAAAGAAAAATACAACTAGCTAAAATTAAGGAAAAGTGGAAGAAAAAATGTACAGGAGGAACCAGAGACAAGATTTTCCTGCAAAGAAAGAGTAAGATCATAACACGAATTCTCAATAGTAACAATGAAAAGCTGAAGACAACAGAATAGTATTCAAAGTACAGAGAGAAAACTGCTATCAAATTAAAATTGTTCCCTGAAAAATATCCTTCAAGAACAAAGATAATAAAAAAAAATAAATAAAAAATAAAATAAAATAAAAGACCAAAGATAAAATAACATATTTAGCAAGAACTGAGCAAATGTCTTCAGCAAATACTGGAGAATGCTACGTAAACAGCATTTAAGTGGAGGAGCACACATGGAACTAAAATATTCTAAGGTGCTTATATTATCTGTATTGCACAGTCAAAACTATTTTGTAGTTTTTAGTAAAAGCCTATAATTCTGAAGCTAACAGAGAAAAAACCCTGAATCAATACAAAATATAAAACAATCCCAAAAGAAAGTAAAAACAAAGATGTAAAAGAACCACAAAAGCAGAATTAAAATGCACACAATAGGGCTGGAGTGGTGGCTCAGCGGTTACAGAGCTTGCCCGGCATGCACAAGTAGGAGGGTTTGAACCCCAGCACCACGTACACAACCAACTGCTCGAGCAATGAAAGCCATATGAAAAACTAAATAAAATTGATTCTTTCTTTATCTCTCACTGTCCCTCTCTCTTTAAAAAAACAATGCACGCAATAACACAAAAGATTTAAACTTAAATATTCACCAACTATATCAAATAAAAATGAAATGAGCATTCCAGCTGTAACATTTTCAGACTGGATAAAAAAGCAAAAGACCTACATTTGAAACATTGAGAAAAAGTAAAAGAACAGAAGAGATATATAGCAAATCTTCATATCCCCTCCCCAAAGAAAACTCACTGTAGCAACATTAATCAGAGAAAAAAGACTTTAAAGCCAAAACATTACTAGAAATAGACAACTGCTTTATAATAACAATAATATCTTCACCAGGAGCATACAATTTTCAAGTTGCATATACCTAATAACATAGCTACAACATATATAAGGCAAAAGCTGACAGAACTACAAAGAAAAATTTAAATCCATAATCGTAATGGAAGGTTTAATATGTTTTAGTACCTGATGGAAAAGACGTACAAAGGATGTAAGTTAGGTATAGAGGATTTGAAAAAGAAGATTAACACAATCTTGATATAAGTTATATAGAACATTATACCCAGCAAGTTGAGAATACACATAAAACTAAACACAGGAAGCATTTATAGAAATTGACTACACACTAAATCTTAAGTTGTACAATACTCTGATCATAATATATTTAAATTGAAATAATTAGTGGAAAATACAGCTACCTGTATTTAGAAAGATATTTCTAAGTAATTCAAAGGTCAAAGAAGAAATTACAATGGAAATTAAAAATGCTTTGAACTAAAAGAAGTTCAAAGTTTTGATAACTCATATCAAAACTTAGAGCCAATTAAAAGAGTAGTTAGGAATGTATATAAGTCCATACACATTAAAAACAAGAAAGGCTGGAAAGTAACAGACTAAATACCCACCCTGTGAAACTAGAAAATAGCAAAACAAACCAAAGGCAGAAGGGAGAAAACAAGCATCCGCACATTAATTTGATGAAACAGAAAACACACAACAGATCAGCAAAACCAAAATTTAATTTGGAAATACTAATAAAATTGATAAATCTCATGAGAGTAGTTCAAAACAATAGAGAAGGCATAAATCAGAAATAAAGGGGATATGACTACTGATCTTACAGAAGTAAGACAGCACGAAGATACTGCAAACAAATTTATGCCAATAAATTTGAAAAGTTAAATGAAATAAATTTCTAGAAAACTACGATTTACCAAGCTGATAACAGAAACTTCAATAGTCACATAACTATTAAAAGGAAAAATTCAGACCAGACCCATGTACATTCATGAACAAGATACACAAATCCTAAGAACATGTCAGCAATTTAAATCAAGAGTGTATAAAGATATAGCAATAACAGTAAGTGAACAGATAGAGTCATTTTAGTAGATGGACTGGAAGACTATTATTATAGGTGATGACAGGTGAAGCCAGGCACAGAAGATATTGTTTAATTCAATTTGCTATTTAATTCAATCTATATAATGTTAAAAAACAGGCTACACTATAGTTGTTTTTTTTTTTTTTAAGAGAGAGCGGGACAGAGAGAGAGAGAGAGAGAGAGAATCAATTTTATTTTTTTTCAGATGGCTTTCGTTGAGTACGTGGTGCTGGGGTTCAAACCCTCGTCCTTGTGCGTGCCAGGCAAGCACTGTAACCACTGGGGCACCATTCCAGTCCCTAAACTAGAGTCTTAAACACTCCCTTCAGTGGTAAAATTATGCAGAAAAGCTTGGAATTATTTACCATGGAAATCAAGACAGTGACTAGTTTGGGGGTTGGTGGATATAATTGAGAAGAGGCTATGAAGCCCTTCTAGGATGCTGGCAGTGGTTTGCTTCTTAAATTGAGCTATGGCACATGAGTATTCACAGTATAATTATTGAGCTGTATATTTGTGATTTACGCTTTTTATGGTACATTGTTATACTTCAAAATAAAAAGTTTCAATATTTTTAGAAAAGAACATTATATTAGCCTGAAAGGTCAATTAACATAAGGATAGAAATAAGATTGAAAACATTTGAGTAGGAAAAAACTTCAGTAGGAACATACTGGCTAAAAGACACTAATTCACCCTTTTGATTGGACAGTAAAGTTTGTCAGAACAGGAGCCTTATTTCTTTACCACCACATCCTTTCAGGGCTGTATTTAGTGCTCAGGGTAAAGTATGGTTCAATAAATATAGTAAATGAATAAATTCTTAATATTTTCCACAGAATAGCAAAGCAGTAATCCAACAATAAGAGGAATCACCAAGTTTCATGAAACCAACTAAGATACTTCCTTGGAAGAACACAATATTAGTCACTAGCATATGAAATACTTCTTTCATTAGGTAGAAGAAACAATGAAAGGAGCTACTCCTTTGGAACTAATTCTGATGTACAAGAATAAAATATGAAGTGAAAATGTGAAAGCACCTTGGAATTCTTAATAGGGAGGAATACTGGGATTAGTGATTTTTTTAGGGAAGTTAATTTTATAATTTTTTTTTAAAGAGAGAGGGACAGTGAGAGAGAGAGAGAGAAAGAGAGAATCAATTTTTATTTAGTTTTTCATGTGGCCTTTGCTCCTCCAACACTTAGTGGTGTACATGGGTGCTGGGGTTTGAACCTGTGTCCTCGCACATGCCCAGCAAGTGCCAGAACCGCTGAGCCAATGCTCCAGCCCCTAATTTTATCAAAATTTTTTAAAGAACAAAGCTGTATGATGCCATGGTACAAATTATATTGTGATAAGAAGATATGTTTTTTTAAAAGGAGATATTTTAGTTTCTCAAATGTGAATTTCTCACACTATTAAAACAAATTAATCTAATAAGAAAGAAAAAAGTGGCACCTAAAGAAACTAATAAGATTGTATAAGGCTATGGTAACTTTGGGATTCTAAGAGACTTGTCAAAACAAACGAACAAAAAAAGGAATGAAAAGAAAGGCATATGAATACAAAAGAGTGGTGTGAAGCAAAGAAAATCGTGTAAGTAAAGTAAGAGCCCAGAACGAGCGGAGGCTGGTGAAAAATGTTAAGAACAATAAAAAGGATTTAAAAAATACATGTACAGCAAGAACATAAACGAAGGTTCAGGCCTACTGCTTGGGGCAGATGGTATAATGTTAACAGATGATGCAGAGAAAGCAGAACTACATAACTCCTATTATGTTTTTGATTCTTTATTAAGGAGAAATTCAAAATGAAAGGGGTAAGAAATAGACTAAGTAAGTTTGAAATGTGCCTTCTCAGTAATACATTTTATCATCTTTAGGACACAATATCTTTTCTATATTTTAACATCACTGAATTTAGAAGAGCTAGTAAAAAAAAAAAGTACTGTGCCACAGTTAACTAGCAGGGCTTTTTCACTCTTAGAGGTACACAAAACAAAGTATTTCTTACAACTAAGTGAGTCTTGGATTTAATTCCTCTCTAAGATTCTGTAGAAACTATGCCAACTGGAGTAGAGGCCAAGGATCCTAAATCCTGATAAACTAGTATATAAAAATTTGAAGCAAAATTTGCTATAATTTCCTGTGAACCTAATGATAATCTAAAATAATTTACTTTCTAAATGTTCATTTTGGAATCTACACTTCTATCTTTTCTTCCATGCCCTACCTGGTCTTCTTTTTCTTTTTCTTTTTTTTTAAGAGAGAGGAACAGTGAAAAAGAGAGAAAGAGAGAGAGAGACAGAGAGAGAGAGAGAATCAATTTTATTTAGTTTTTCATTTGGTTTTCAATGCTCCGATACTTAGTTGTGTATGTGGTGCTGGGGTTTGAACTTCGGTCACATGTCAGGCAAGTGCTGTAACCGCTGAGCTACTGCTCCAGCCCCCTACCTTGTCTTGTTCTCTTCAATCTTTTCTGCTTTTCTACTAATTTCTGTCTACTTCCTTATCTTCCACTCTCCTCCTCTTTATTTTCTATTGCTTCTCCCTTTTAAATATATTTTTTAGAAATTAAAAAGTAGATAGTTCAAGTATTCTATATTTCTCCTAGCAAAATCATGAACGCATTTACTTCTACAAATTCCATGGCTGATTTTATTTTTGTGCAGTTGTTCTATTTATGGAACTAGGACTAACTCTCTCTGCAGAGCAGTATCTTTCCAAATGTTGTCTGAAATCTACTGAATCAGAATCTCTTAAGATTTAGTAGAAATTTGTGTTCTCAACAAGTTCCACATCATCACTACCTTGGAGAAAAAGCAAGATTGATCAAGTTTCCTATAAAAGCCAAGTTAAGCCAGGCGTAGAGGCCCACCCCTGTAATCCCAGTGGCTTGGGAGGTTGGGACAGGAGGATTGCAAGTTCAAGGCCAGCCTCAGCAACTTAGCAAAGCACTAAGCAACTTTGTGAGACCCTGTCTCAAAATAAAAAATAAAAAAGGCTGGGGGTGTGGCTCAGTGGTAAAGTAACTCTGGGTTCAATCCCTAATACCCCCCTCCCAAAAAACACCAAGTTAATATTCTTCAGTGAATTACTATAGTAACAATTTCCAATTCTTTCACTTAGTTTCAAAATTTTATCACAAAATCTTTCTTAATGCTAATGTTTTCTTATTCTAGAGAAGAAAATTATAAATCCTATTCCACTTGTAGTTCCAAAACATAATGATAGTTGGAATTCTGTTTTTGTCCATGGTGACCAGAATTCTCAGAATGGAGTACCAGAAAGCACAGAGCTATACAGAGAAAGAATTTTGGAGATAATGCAGAGAAGTCAATGATGTATCGGTATTTACGATTCACTAAAGATCTGTATAGAGCAGAAAACTGACCAGAACATTTTATATGAGTAAGCTACTCAAAGCTGGGGAAAGAATCATCTGAAAAGATTAAAAGATTAGTAACATGAAGGCTAAGCAACAGATAACTTTTCAAAATGAAACAGAGAATTAGAATATAAAATCTGAAGAATATTAGTGAGTTGAGCAATAACAGTGAGTAATATATATGGAATAGGAGTTCTTGAAGAAAGGAAGGGGACAGAAAAACATCTGAAGTAGTAGTGAGTGTCCAGCACTCACTCAAAGCTGGAAACTACCTGTTGCAACCAACTACACTGGAAAAACTCAATTCTCAAGGTATTGGACAGAGTGGTCAGAAAGGTTTTTCACTTGGTAGGTAATAAGCAATATTAAGTACAGACTAAGCACTGTCCCAGGTAAGCTCCAGTTAATGGATCATTACAGTAAGGTCTGAAAGATCAAACTGTTTCCAAGTAACTAGTAACTTAATGACATTCCAGAACAAAGTACAAGATGATTTATAGTAACATAAAAACATTCAGCACCTAACAAGATAAAGAGACCCA
>PVKS010003500.1:0-103023 GCA_004027875.1 Aplodontia rufa
AACTCTCGCTTATGCTCCAGAGGCCATATTGTTTTGCAGATGATGGAATAAATAGAATATTTCTTGAAGAGTGAACACGTGCAGGGAAGAGCAGAGTGTGAGGATATGCTGTGCTTAGACAGGCTAGCCAGATGTTCCTGCTGACCTCCACTCACTACATTCTGATTGACATTGGAATTGGATTTCTCCAGCTGTTTGGAAGAGCTACATGAAAAGTCAACTTTTTCCCAAGACGAAAGGGGGCCACCTGCAAAATATCCCCTCAGTGCCACTGGGATTTCTATTATGTATATTTCTTGGATCTTGAATCCCTATTTTTCAATGTACAGAAATGTTATAAAAAGGATTACAGATTTATCAGCAACCAAATCTCTGAAAGAAAACTCTAGTCTTTTGGCCATGATATATGCTTATAGAGTCACCAGGATCCTACTGAATCCATATTTAATGTTTAGTTTCAGGATGATTTGAAATGTGGATGGCAAATACTGAAGCCAATAAACTAACAAAAAACATACTCGTGTGCACGTGTGTATCTATGAAAATGGATGTGTGCTGTGAACAAGTTACTGCAAATGGAAACCATCTACAAAACTGTCCACTCAAGCCAATGGAACACTCACTAATTAGAATCATTTCTGGAAACTATTGTTTCAGAAAAGTGGTAATTCCAGGAAGCCTTGTACATTTTATTTATTTATGCATTTATTTATGTAGATTTTTATCACTGCAGCCTTGGCTAAAATTAGCATCACTAAGCAAGGACAGCAAACTGCACATTTTAGATATGCTTTAAAACTGAGCACTAGTCATAATAAAACTCCAGATACTTTAGGATTGAAAATGAGCAATTTGGCTTTAAAAATGCGGGCGCATGCACGCACACACGCAAACACACACACACACACAGAAATTTGGGTCCCATGGTTAGATTGCTTAGCTGAAATTTACCTTTGCTTTATCTATGAAATAAGAGGTCTGGGAGTAAATTTTGAATGCAAATTGAATTGCAGGCCAAGGTTTAAAGAGAAGAAACTGGTTTCAAACAGACCCTTAAGCATTTCAGAAGCAGTTATTTACATATAGGCAATTAATGCTTGAATTACAAATCATTCTTATTTGTTCATTAAAATAAGCTCCCTGAGGACTTCTATTAGACTTTTTAAAAATATAAAACTATAAATTGCATATATATGAAAATAGGAACACATTCTGCTGTTCACCCATCATCAGTTCAGTGTCCTTTTTGAGTTACGTTGAGTGAGAATGGTTTCTGCTTGGTCTTGGAGCAAAACCAGCTCTTAGTGATAACACCAACATTGATCTCCAACGTCTTAGGGATTTGGAATGGCTTCCTCAGTATTAGAGCATGTTACACAAAGAAAACAGTCATTTATGTGATGTAATTGAAGGGATCTGCCTTGTCTCCAAATGTCTACCTCCCAATGTCTCCAACATTTAACATGTCTGCAGTGTTGGATGCGTTTGGAGAGAGGCAACCAGCTCTTTCAAGGAGTCCCCATTTAAATGACAATACCATCTCAGGGGAGGACAATCCATGAGCATAAATTGGTTCACCCATACCAGGGCAGCTTGGTGCCAGTGGAGGGGTACAGGGACATGGCTGGGGAAGCAGAATCTGAGCCTTCATCCCCACTCCTCAAGAGGGAACAGAAATAGGTTTTGATAGTATCAAGTGCTGGGCTGGGAGACTGGAGACATTCACACCAAGGCAGAGAAGATGAAGATGGGAAGTAGATAGAAACACATCACTTTACAGCTGTGCTAAAGGCCATCCTTGTTTCCAAAATGAGAAGTTGGCTTCATTATGCCTAGGGAATTGACTCGAGATAATTTCTAACCTTTTGCCTTCACTTTTTCAAAACTGAAGCCTCTTGCTCTGCCTCGTGCCAGTCTCCCCCTGTGGCTTCTTCTAGTCTGTGATAAGCCCTTTAAAATCTAGAGCACTCGCCTTGAAACATCTGTGTGCTCTCATGGGGGATTCTTTATCACCCATGATCAAGCATGGCCTTCACTTCTGCATAAATCTCCAGGTTTCTGAAAGGAAGGTTTCTAAAATCAAAAATCAAGCCCAGTGAAGCATTTCTGGGATACTGTAGTAAAATACAGTCCAGCAACTATAACATTGCACATGCTCAGAAGTCAAATAGATAAAAAATCTATGCATTTATATGGCTCACTGAACATTCATATATCATCCAAAGCTTTACTTTCAAATGTTATTTTGGCCTGAGGTGATGGCTCTACTAAAACCATATGAAAATACAACTGAGTAGATATCTTAAAACATAATTTCCCATTGACCTGTCATCTTGCCCACTTTTTTTTTTTTTAAAAAAAAGGGAGATGGGGGTTAGAACATCTCTTACAGAAATCCTAGTTGTCCTTAGAAAAAAGGTAAGTGAGGATTCTGTTTCACTTCCATCATGGAAGCTCTTGGCCAGACCTGAAAGAGTCCTGCATCCTCCTAGGCAGTTGTGTATCAAGTAAACGACAGACGTCTCACTATGCCTTCTCTACCATTAAGGCCATTTCTTTGACCAATCCATACAAACTGTTCACTTTTTGCATAAATATAGTTTTTATTTTCCATTTCTTTTTCTATAAAATAGAAAATAATTAAAATGGTTGATTTTTGTTCCAGAGGAATTTCTATTCAATGCTTTGAGATCTCAGATTGTTTTAAGGATCATGTTATTTACGTGTGTAGGACAAGGTGACCTTTCTTAGAGAAGTGGAACATACAGAACAGTTTCTTTATGATAAATATCCTATGCTTGCATCATTCCCACAGAGAAATGGTGGAAGGAATTTTGGGCCTGCTATTTGGGCCCTCAGGACACTCAATTCAGACTCATAAGCTGTTTGAACGAAGAGGAGAAGCACAAAATGTTCTAACTTGATAGGTGTGAGGGGGTGAATTATATTTTTTTCTAGTAAACCAAGAAGTTACCATGTGGTAGGAGAGAGTTGAAGTACTTGCATTTCCTTTCAGGATATCAGCATATGGTTGGAGGAAGCGCAGGGTATGATTCAGTGTGATGCCAGTCTTTCTGCCCTCAGAACCAGTGTTAAGTGTTTGGCTCAGCAAATGCATCAACCACCCAGTTTGAGTAGTGACAAGGAGCCTACCCCAAGAGAAGAAAAGCATCCCAGGTCACCAGGTCCTCCCAATACACAGACTTGCAATTCAATAACGAGATGGAGTGGGGATTCAATACTAAATACCACTGTGATTGTTACTCAAGCCCTGGATGATCCCCAGGCTGATAAAGTCTGAGAAACCAGGAGTTAGATATAGTACAACTTTGTCTAAATCCAAACATAAATATAACAAGATTAGACTTAAACTACACATTATGGCAGATCTCGCCATCTGTTATTCTTGATCCCCTGAATCTGGCAAACCCACAGGGGTAGAGAAAAACAGAACTCCCTTGTCTCTGAGCAGAAGTCTACCTTTTTTTGTCTACTTGAAACTTTAAAGTGGACTTGATAGTTTGTTACTGAACCCACCGATATCTTTAAGCACTAGTAAACAGCTGAGCTGATGTTTGATTCCTAATGAAAAGAGGGTGAAGATGAGAATGTCAAGTGAAAGTAGCTGGCTGGGTGTAAAATATGCCTATACTAACATATGGAGCTTGATTTCTAAAATTATTTCTTTCTTTGGCTCCATGAATACCAAAATTCAAGCTACAATGGTGATGCCTCTGAGCTACAGAAGCACTGAGTACCATTTTCACCTATAACCAATGTCCAGACATTTACTTGGTCCTCTGATGGGTGTGTATTAAGTCCCAAACCTTTGAGGAAATCCTTTTAATAATGTTATGAAGATGTCCAATCATTACAACAACTGTCCCATAGCCTTTAGGAGAGGAAGTCAATATTAAATGTCAATAGCTTTGTTTATCTTTTTCAAAATTGCTTGGGCTTTCAATTCTTTTCTTACAACCCATATGAAAAAGAAATTAAAAATGGTCACCACCAAAGGGCTGGAGAGGTGGCTCAGCGGTAGAGCACTTGCTTGTCAGACATGAGCAACTGGGTTTGATCCCCAGCATCACTTACACAACTAAGTAGAGGAAAATAAAAAACAAAAATCAGATGAGAAAATAAAATTAACTCTCTCTTCCTCTCTCTCTCTCACTCACTCACTCTCTCTTTTTAAAAGAAAGAAAAACAAATGCACTAATTTTACTTCAGTCGTATTGAAGGGCTGTTAAAATCAATACGCATGATTTATTTTATTTGACTTTACTCACACACACACACACACACGCACACACACACAGGGCTGGGGATATAGCTCAGTGGTAGAGGATATATTTAGCTTGTGCAAGATCCAGGGATCAATCTATCTTTTCCCTAAGGGTTTTTAGTCTTAAGTTTTTGGTCTTGTCACTTACTTTGTTCATTCATGAAGTGAATTTTGCAAGAGAAATTATGATATGTTTAGGTAGAAGAGTATTCACCCAATTCTGGAAAAGTCTAAACATCATTGTGAAGACCATAGTTTGGCTCAAAGATATTTCTGCAAAGGTTTTTCTGCAAGCTAATGATGAAGGTGACCTCATCATAAGTACCAGGTTAGACATGGCTCACTGAATTGGGTGCAGCATGACAAACACCACGGTGTGAGTTCAAAATAGTGAATTCCCAGGGAAGAAAATAAGCCTCGCGTGGGTGTTGGCATCTACCCAGGAACCAGAACAGCCTTGTGTGAGGCTGTGGAGAAACATCTAAATTCAGGGTCATCCGCCTTTGTTGTCAACAGACCACATGTAAATATCAGTTGAAAGAACAAGTCTCAAAGGCTGACTTCCGTCATGTGAGGTACTGGAGGATATGGTAACCTAAGAGAAAAATCATTCAGCTGAGGCATAAAATAGTATGTTTATCTGTCAGAGTGGTCATGTTTTCATTGAGGGAGTAGATTGTCCAGAGAAATGTGTACTGTTTACAGTTCTGTCAGATGGAGGGGTTGTTTCTAGGTCACAAATCTTCTTTATTGTCATTAGCCTCAACAGCCTTCCCCAAGAAAGTGACCCCGTCCCACATTCCAGGCTCTCCACTTGTTCATTCATTCACCAAGGATGTGCCAAGACATGGATTAAAATCTGATTGCACGACAGAACACAGACATAACTCCTCCTCATGATCTAACAGAGGATATGGACTCAGAAACAGGTAATTATTTGTTCAAATCATATGAAGTTGATCTATAAAATGACCAATATTGGCAACTTCATATGATACAACCTTTAAAGTACAGTTTGTTAGGTTCAGTGATAAACTATGCACGGAATTTTTATTGCAGCTGTTTGTTTCTGTTTTGCATTTGAAGTGGGTTGGGAGCCTGGAGCTGAGTGGCTAGGTGGGTTTCTTGGAGTACACTTGACAACAAAATGTGAAGAAGATGCAGACTGTGCCGATGGGGATGTTAAGGTAAGTTAGCAGAGCGTGGAGAACTTTCTGGAACAAACTACCTTTAGAAATGTACCCTGATGGATCCCTTAGTTATTTAACCAGAGAAATTGCTCAAATACAGAAGGACATTAGAACAGTCATGTGCTAACCCGGAAGCTTATATAAGTCTGACTGACTCTTCGATTTCTTGCTTTTACTGGCAAATAAAGAAGTGTTTCATGCCTTCATTCTACCTACATCCCACCTTAGTCCCTGGAGCTGGCTCACTGGCCAATAACAGTCCTTGAAATAGAAGATAAAGATTTTAAGCACCTTATTGTCTACCTTTCAACTTGTATGAGACCTCTACTGAGTCCTAGAACAGCACCACCCAGTGGTGGGTCTCAGCTTGGCTAGGGTCTGGATTCTAAGCCCTCCTCCACTAACTGATGCTTGCTTGATAGTGCTGAGTCTATAAGCTCTGACCTCAGTTGGATTTATTATTTGGCCTCACTCTTGCAAAATTTTTTGGTTTCATTTCCTGACTTTCAAAACCTCTACTCCTAATCCTGCTGGCTCATGCCACATAATCACGTGCCATTTTTTGCCTCAGCTTTCTAATCTGAGTGAGTATTCACCAGTCCTGAAAACAAACTAACAAAAAAAAAACCAAAACAAACAAACAAAAAAAAACACCACTCCATTTTGAAGATAACACAAGTGCACAGGGTGCTGAAGCGTATTGTTAGACTCCAATCAACTTGTGCCTCAACTTGAGGTTTTCTTAAAGTTCATTGGCAGCATGTTACCACATCACCGTCTGAGAAGCCCGTGATGGTCCAGGCTGTCGGTGGTTCCACTTTGCGCTCTGTGGCTTACCACACACACACAATCACAGGAAAGAAGAACAAGCTTCCAGAGCAATAATTCATTGGAACTGGAAAATGCATGGCTCATGAAGATGAAAGTTTGTATACATACACGTGTTTCTGAATATGCATTGCCACTGAAGGATGAAAAAGGAAATATGGCAATTTGGGGAGAATTGCAGACTTTGGGGACACTGTAGAGAGCGCCCTGAACTGCAAAAAGGTTGGTATTTTTGGACTTAATTTCACTAAGGTTACACCCAATTCTATAATCCTGTTACTTGAAAAAAAACTTTTTTATTTTCCCTCAAATATGAAGTAGGACCTTTTTGAGCAGACATCACTAAGGTCATATGACAAATGGATGCTATTACTATATGTTCTATGAAGCGTGTGCAGCATTTCTGAGGATGTTTTATCTCATGTATGACTCTAAGCTTTTAATCATCCCAGGAAAGGCCTGTGCACCAGCCACATGAGCAGCAGAGGGTGTTTGTAGGAGATGGCCCAGGGCCTTGGAGGATGATGTGCTTCGAGACACAGCTGGAGATGTAATTTAGGACCACCCTACTTGTATTTTTTCCTTCCGTCAAGGAATAATCACTTTCTGGGTGGGCAAACACATTTCGATGACTCCTTACCTTTGTGGTAAAGTCCACCAGGAACTTGTTTTCTATGATGACAAGATGCATCCCAAATTACTCTTAAAATGATATTGATTTTCCTACAAATAATAAGGCCAGGCACAGAAGAACCATAAAACTTCAAGTTGTTGCTTCAGTGAGTGTTACCGTGTAATGTCAGTAGCTTTGGTTTTTATTTAATTTTGTGATTAAAGTTTTTATTGATTTCCCTGAAGGGTAGAATACATCAATACCTTTGGTTTCAAAGGAGTATTCAGTAACGAGAAAACATAAAAGGACTCCACTACAGAAAACTGGTGCTCTATTTTAAAATTTAAGACACTGTCACTTTGAATCCCCAAGGTGTGTCTTTGGAACTAGTTTTGGACAGGGCCGCCCAGCCTTATGCATGGAACTAATCCCTCAGGTAGCAGCTGGAGCAGAGGCCTGTGAAGTTCAGTTGAGAAATGCTTAGCTAAGAGTTAGTAGAGCTAATACTATTTTGCCAGCAGCTGATAAAACAACAAGTGGATCACGCTCCAGGTTACCATAAATCATGTGTGCTTCTTTTCTCTCTCCAAAAAAGGGACAGCTTTAAGATGCCCAAACTGTGCCTTGCCCTGCAGGCAGCTTTGTGGGTGGAGGAGAAATGGTTCTTTTCAGAGGTATTGCATCATTGAAATCACAGTCAGTGCTGGGACTTGATCTCTGACTGACTCAGGATGGGCCTTTCGATGATTCTAGAGCATTTATAAAACTATACAGGAAATATATGGTTTCCCTTCAAGTCAGAAAGGGCCACCCCTTTCCAAAACTCCTAAGGTCACCCAATTTTGTGTGCTGTCTTCTCCTTGCTATGCAGAATTGAGCCCAATAAGATGACTTCTCTCTTTGAGGGGTGGGTATGGGGCATTCTCTTAAGACTGAACTGCTTCTTATTACACAGGTTATATTTCCTTAATGTTTACAATTAAGATTAGTTTTTTCACAGCTGACATTTTACCTGGTCCCTCGGACCAGGGGAACATATTACTAGACTTATCCCACTGACTGGGAAACTAAAACTTGGAGTGGCAGTAAAGATGTGCTTCATGACCTATAAGCAAGAAATGGCAGAGTTAAAAATTAAAATTAGGTCTCTGAGCTACTGGCCCTTCAATTTAGTCTACCATCCTCTGGTCACATTAACCAGGCTCTTAGTTTGACAGCGCTGGCAGATTAGTGTGACTAGTTCTTTTGTCTGAGTCAACTGGTTGCTCTAGCGCGGTAGAATCATTGGAGCCGGGGCACCTGCCAGGCTTCCCTTTACACACCAGTCCAAGTGAAGCTTTTTCAGTTTCGAGTAACCAGAATGCTGTTCCTCAGACCTGATTCTTCTTAGCATAGAGGCAGGGCACTCTTCACCAACAACACCAGTCAGGCAGGATTTACACGTTTACCAGATCCTCATTTCTCTGCAATCAGAAAAACATAGCAGCTTTGGCTCCCTTGTCCATTCACCTTAAAAACACAACCCCCCTTCATCTGAGATGCTAACCAATTTCTAAAAAGAAAGAAAAGCAGACTGAGCTCTGCAGTACACAGCCCTGAAACTATAATTGAGTAGTACACTGCGGCTGGGGACATAGCCAGGAAATGGAGTTAAATTACTGTTCATCAATAAAAACAATATTAAAAAGGAGTCCCATCTTCCTACCTTGCCTCTGCTTCTTCATCCTGCTTTGAGAAAAACAAAGATGAAAGGAAAATCCCAATTAAAATGAAAGAATAAGGAGGAAACTCACGTTTGATTCTTACTGGAAGAAATTAAATCCATGGGTTCTCATTTGATCTCCAAGTTGTTCACTTGAGCATTGATATTGCTGTGGTAAGAGTAGACCTCAAGAGCGTCATGGTTCCCACTTAAAATACAACCAACCTACCAGGGGTCAAGGTCAGAGCCAACATCCCAGGAAAGAATCTCTTAAAGGTCTAGTATCACATGAGAAAGGCCAAAAGGTAAACTAACCTAAGAAGTGAGATGACTAAAGATATTTCCCTATTATCTTGGTTTTGAAGTTCTCATATTAATAACTCCTTTGGGCTAAGATATTGTTGCTGTAACAATGAAATATTAAATGATAGGGTTATTGCCTGAGGTTTTTCTTGCCCATCAACCTGGAATGCTTATTGAATTAACTGATCATATTATTCCTCCCTCGCTGCGCTGCCTTGGAAAGATTCTGAACTGACATTGAAAGTGTGTGATGGAGAAAATATCTGTAATCTTTGCTTACAATCAGGAGACCTTTGCTGCCTTCAGTAAGGGGATAACTGCCCAAGAAAGAACAGGGAAAAGATTCAAGGGATGCTAAGAAAAACATTTACAGTTTAGCTTCAGTGATTCCTCACTTGGGTAAATTTGGATTCCCTAACTGGGCCGAGCTGGTCCTGTTTTTTTGCAGCTGTTGTGAGAATCTGCGCTGTAAGAGCCCTTGGGCTTTTTTTCAAAAATACCCTAAGAATAGGCCAAAGAAAAGGGCATGGAGTGGTGTTGCTGGGACAACTGCCAAGACAAAGAAACTTTCAGATTTCTGGGGACAAAAGGCCATGTGAAAAGAATTTTCCCTTCTACACACATGCACACTTACACACACACACACACTCTCTCTCTCAGGGTGCATGTGTCTGCATGTGCTCACACACTAAAGTGCAACAGAGTCTTCATGTGTGCATGTGGCTGGCAGAAGTTTGATTAATTAGCTGAGAAGCATCAGCTTCAAATTAAATTTAAAATGTAGCAGTAGAAAACATGGCAATGGGACACAGTATTAAAATGAGCCTAGGAACAGTAAATGGGGAATTAAAGGGAGAGCTGTTTCGGAAAGTGACTCCAGACCATATGGGGCTATGGATGGGAGAAGTCAGCTGAAGCTGCACACATCTGGGATGCTTTTTCCTCTTGTGTATTGGATCTTGGAGGGTGTGGTGAGAGGCAGGAGAGAGGGGTGGGAGCCAACCCTTCAACAGGTCTGGCGGCCAGGCCAGATGGCCGCCTACCAGAGGGCTTGGTTCTTGTGATGGCGCCCATTGAGCTGGAGGAGCATTGAACCGTCTGAAGATCTCCCCAAGACAATGAGAAGAAACAGATCCTGGGGCCGCTGGCTCTTGACTCCTCCTCTGGCCTGCAGATTGTGTGCCAAGGCTCCCGGACAGGAAATGAGTGAGACTCCATGGAGAATAGCTCAGGGATTCAAGAGAAAACCATAGTCACTGGCACCGATAGGAAGAAGGGAGGGTGGGGTAGAGGAAAATGTTTGTTTGCTTAATGTTGATCTAATAAGATCAGTGATTAATGCTTGCAAAAGTCCTTGGGCTACACACAGAGAGTTTCAGAGAATTTCAGGGATGAAGTTCCTTGTGTACAGCTCAGGGACCTTGGGTTGTTTAGAGCCGAAGGACAGTTGTGACCCTTGCAGCTCAATTGTATCTTTCACTTTCCCCACATCAATGTAAGACAAAATGCTTGATCTTGTTTTGTGATTCAGTTACATTTTTTTCAGTGATACTAGTCTTACCATTTCTTCATTTTAAAACTCAGACAAGGCAGCAAGAACTGGATTCCCAATTTTTTTTTTTAAGAGAAAGGGACAGTGAGAGAGAAAGAGACATTCAATTTTTTTGTGTGTGTAGTTTTTCACAAGGCTATCATTGCTCTGACACTTCATTGTGTACACGGTGCTGGGGTATGAACCTGAGTCCTTGAGTGTGCCAGGAAGCGCCCTAACTGCTGAACCACCACTCCAGCCCTTCCCAATTCTTTACATTGATTATCAGATGATAATTTGTCCAAGATACCTTTACCTTAGGGTCTTTATTTTAAATTGTAAATAATTAATACACGGAATATTTTGAACATATGTATCATCTTTCCCAACACTTAAAAATTGCTTAACAAATGATGGCTATTCTATATTATTAGTAGTAAATCAGCCCTTCTTATCTGTGTGTCTCTCATTAATGGATTCATCCAAACTAGGATAAAAAATATTCAGGAAAAAAGTGCTTCTGTGCTGAACATGTACAGTTTTTTCTTGTCATTATTTCATAAACAATATAGTATAACAACTATTTACATAGCATTTTCATTGCCTTAGATATTACAAGTAATCTAGAGATGATATAAAAATACACTGGAAGATGTGCATTAGTTATATGCAAATCCTATTCCCTTTTATATAAGAGACTGGAGCATCAGAGGAATTTGTTATCAACAGGGATCCTGGAACAAATCCTCAGTGGATAACAAAGGATGATTGTATTATTATTAATTCTAACCATTCCCATTTTTTTCCTGCTCAGAGAACACTCCAATAAATATCTTTGTTAGGTCTTTCCCAAATGGCTGGTATTTCTCCAGTAACATTTTCAAGAGTGGTGAACTGAGTCAAAATATATAAACTTCTTAGAGGTGTTTGATAACATTGCCAGATTATTTTCCATTGTGATCATACCATCATCTCTCTCTACTGTCCTTGAGTGGGAACACACAGGTAACGGGCTTGATGGCACCAGGTCATGCTATATACATTCTATCCAGGAGCACGTATTCCCTGGTAGTGATCTGGGCAGTCGAGATAGAGCCACAAAATACAGCAACAAGGGTTTGTTGACCTCAAGGCACTTAGACCCTGCAGGAATAAGGACAAAAATATACAAATAAATACAGAGAAGTATGTTGTGCAGTGATAACATTAGAATAAACCGTGGCAGGGTGTCAGTAGGGAGATGCTATTTTAGATGAGGTGCTATCCTTCCGGCTAGATAAGAAGTGATACCTAATGAGAATGGAGTGAAATAAAGTCTTGTGAAAAAGCTAAGGAAACAGCATTCTAAGCTGCAGAAGGAGCAGATGCAAGGGCAGTGAGGTGGAGACCACTCCCCAGTTTCAAGGACTGGCAAGATGGCTACTGTGAGCAGAGTGAGATGAAGGGGGTGAGCAGCGGCCAGTGGGCAGGAGATGGAGGCCTTGCCTTGGTGGAAAGGGAGCCAAGGAAGGTCCTAGCCGGGGGGGGGGGCTCAATATGGCTGGGCTTTTATCAGGATCACTCAGGCTGCATTGTGCAGGTGAGACTGCAGAGTAGCAAGTGTGGAAGCAAAGTCAGCCGAGGAGCCATGTCCTTGTTGCTAATTTGATAGACAAGAAAAAAATTAAATCTGTATATTTGATTGCATGTGAGGTTGAATTTTTCAAATGCTTGTTGGGTATTTGCATTTAGTCTTCCATGAGCAGTAGTCTAAATTTGGCCCACTCAGAGGACTACCCTTACTCTGCCACCAATAATATGGAGACCTTTTAGCTCCTGCCTTTGCAAGGGGCAGTGCCTAGATTAAGTCCCACTTAGGTTCTTGTCTATGCAGTCCATGTTTTGGAGGTATTTTGGGGGGTGTTTCGTGGTTCTGTTTCTGGTTTCTATCATCGTTTTGAACAGCCTACATTTGAAATATGTCCTTTATTAAGCTGTGATTGCACAAATTGGGAGGTAGGGTGGTTTGGATGTATTACGCTAAAAATTCTGACTGGATAAATATTAATTGGGGTTTACTCCTTTATTATGCTTTTAATCATTCTGTGAATGCTCTTTCAAGAACTGCTGGCATCTAAGGAATGGAGAATCATTCAGCATCATGCTCTTTAAATGCAAAAAAAAGAAAACGACTAGATAAACTGAATCTTTAAAATAAGTAAAGGAAAGTGTGCATTTGTTATGCAACATCACCCAATTGTTCCATTGGTACACCTTCCTAATAGCTTCTTTATGCAAACGTTATCGCCTTTGTGTCATTTCCTACTTCTGCTGTTTCCACTACATTTATTTCAATGAAGACTGCTGAAAACCTTTAGTGTAATGGGTGAGGCTGGTCCTTATCCTCCTGCTTCTGGATGTGCATTTATATGAAGAACTTGCCTAAACTATCACCGGTGAAAACAGAAAGAAGCACCCACCCTGCTTGAAGTATGCAATTTATATGCCTGCAAAAATGCCAAGCATATGCAATCCATTTTGGTATTTCAAATTCTTACAGAGATAGTTAATTAAATGCATAGAACTCGGGCTTAAATTGAATCTGTTCTGGGGAAGATCTTAACTTCAGTCCCCATTTATAGATTTAGTAAATTTGTAGGGGGTAAGAGTACACTCCTGGTTAATCTCCATAGTGGGGGATGAACCATTTTTTTTCCAATCTGGACTGTCTTTTGTTTCTTTTGTGATGAAGAAGTTAAGGAAGGCACAATAGCTTGATTAAAGGTGTCCTTCTGGAGTGACTCATCTTTTGGCTATGCTTTATTTTGTTAGCCCATTCAGTGCTGCCTAATATAGTTCCGCATGACCCAGACCTTCTGTCTGAACTCACTCATTTCGCTCTTTCCATCATCTTGTTCAGGCCAGGGTGATAGCCTTGGAGAAGTTGGACATTACATTGTTGCAGTTCTAATGTAATCTTTCCTATAATCTATTTTAAGGTACAGCCCACAAGGTATGCAGAGTAGGTAGGAACATACCCTCTCCTCTTGTCCCTGACTGTGCTCTGTGGGTCCAGTACTCTGCAAGAAAACCCAATGTGTAGAAAGTCAACCCATTGTCACTGACTCAGAGGAGCTAATTGCTTTAGTGCAGAAGTTCTGAAAAAAAAAATTTTTTTCATGCCTGGCACCATTTACCTGAGCAACATTTTCCATTTAATACATGTCCCACTTAAGGAAGACAGTATAACACAGAGGTTAGGAGGCAGGTTCCTGACAGCTGTGGAAGATGAAAATGCAGAGAACTAATCAGTAAGATCCTTCAAACCCTGTGCAAGAGCCTAGTATTCTCCAAGCAGAATTTCCAAAACTAAGTTTTAGGATATGCATTTATTCCTATAACATTCAGACTTATTCACATTTTATTGATGACTTAACATATGTATAATGTAGAAAAATTTTAGCTAATATTTGTGTCATGGAAATGAAATGACATTTATTAATTGCATATATTTCTTTCTCACAGTTATCTGTATTGAGTTGTTTAGATAAAGCATACACCTTTTTAAATTATTTTATTTCATTTTTTATTAGCACACATGAATTGTACATATCAGTGAGGTTCAGTGTGCTATTTCAACACATGCATACTGTGCTCACTTATCAAATCCAACCTTCCTTTTTATCCACTCTTCCATCCCAAACATCTGCCTTTATCAGAGAATAAAATCCATCTAATTTATCTGATAAAAGATGGGACTTCTGAGTTCTAAAATTCTTGTGTGATGCAAATTGTTTTCACTAATTGCATATTTCAAAGTGGTACATCCTCTTACTTAAGCAATTGATTGATTTTGGAAGTACAGTAATAAACAACAAATTCATTTCTGATTTTTCTAAGAGTATTTTCCTGTTAGATGTTAGTGGATTTTTTAGAGAGACCGCTATGCTTAGAATAATGGTTTGGAATGAGGATGGAGATTACTTATAGGAAATCTCCTTGCTGGAATATTATAATATTTTTAAATTAAAAAAATGCCCCTGACCAAATTTGGCCCACCTACTTTTTTTCTTTTCTTTTCATCTTTTTAATTTGTTCAACATAGTCTTACATATTGGAGGGAATTGTTGGCTTCATCCATTCCCCAATTTCATATCTCCTCTGTAATACCCTCATACTACAATTGGAAGTGAATATATACATGTATATTAACTTTTGAAATTTCTGAGTTTCTCCGCCTGCCTGTGTATAGCTAGGCTTCTCAGAGAGTCAAGTGTTCCCACCTGTATTGATAATCCTTTATCTCTCCCTTCCCTCTCTGCTTCCCTTCCTTCTCCTCCCAACTTCATAGTTATGGTTCCCCCAGCTTCTGTGAAATTTCAACTATGGTGAATTTATTACTTAAACTTAGCTAACTTTTATCCTGTCTTAGGTGTTACTCTAGATTCCCTATATGAGAGAAACATTTGGTCTTTAACTCTCTGTGTTTAGAATATTTCACTCAGCTTAATTTTTTCCATTTCCATCTATTTGGCTGTAAATGCCATGGTATTGTTCTGATAGCAGAGCTACATATATGCTACAGTTTTTGAATCCATTCAACAGTGAGGGGCTTCTGGGTTGGTTCCATAGTTTAGTTATTATAAACTGAGCTGCTATAAACATTGGTATAGCTGTGTTTCTGTAGTATGCCCATTCTAGCTCTTTTGGGAAAATACTTCAGAGTAGGATAGCTAGGTTGTAAGGTGGTTCCATCCCTAGTCTTTTGAGAAGTCTCCACACTGCTTTCCAGAGTGACTGTACAAGTTTGCAGTCTCACCAACAGTGTGTTAGTGTTCCTTTCTTCCCACAACCCCTCCAGCATCTGTTATTGTTCATAATCTTCAATTTTGCCACTCTGACTGGAATGAGGTGGAATCTCAATGAAGTTTGGATTTGCATTTCTCTGATTGCTAGTGATGTAGAACATTTTCTCATATATTTATTGGCTTTTTGGACTTCCTCTTTTGAGAAGTTTCTGTTTAGTTCCCTAGTCCATTTATTGATTAGATTATTTGTGATTTTGGTGTTTAGTTTTTTGAGTTCTTTGCATATTTTGGATATTAGTCCCCTGTCAGAGGCATAAAAATAATGATTTTCTCCCATTCTGTAGGTTCTCTCTTGATACTCTTGACTAATTCTTTAGCTGAGCAGAAACTTGTAAGTTTACAGGCATCCCACTCATTGATTCTTGGCTTTCATTCTTGCACTATGGGAGTCTTATTAAGGAAGGAAGTGCCTACACATATGTGGTGGAATGTTGATCCTATTTTTTCTTCTAGCAATTGTATACATGCTGGTTTAATTCCTCTTTCTTTGATCTATTTTGATTTGATTTTTGTGCAGGTGAGAGATAAGGATCTAATTTCAATTGTCTGCATATTGGCTCACCTATTTTTATAAATAAAGTTTTATTAAAACATGGTCATACCTCTTTTTTATATAACTAAATGGTATCAAAAGCTAAAATGTTAAGTGGTCCTTCATGAAAGATATTTGTTAACACCTGACCTAAACAAAAGTATATAAATAAATTCATTTTGAGACCTAGGATAAAAAGTGTTTAAAAAAATTGTAATCTATGTAGCAATCAGAATTTTAGCCTTCAACTATTGGACAGCTTCTCTCCCTTCAAGATCACACACGTTATGGATTTAAAACAGTCCTGTAGCTCTCACTTCCTTGAGGATGCCTTGGGGAAAGATATGTAGCCAAGTAAGGATGCACTAGTCACTGGACCCCAGGGTCCAGGAACCAAAAACATGGAGCACTTTAGTTTTTCTGTAGGATGTGAAACCTGGAGGTACTTTTTATTTCTAAGTCAATATCTAAATTATCTTCTAATGCAGCAACTCCCATATTTTCTGGAAACTACTTCCTTCCACATGCATCCCAGAGAACTTGCAGTTTTGCAAAATTGAAAGAAAAATACCCTTAGCCAGTGGAGCCATGAGTTCCATGTGCCTTGTTCTACTGTCTCATGGGAGCAATCTCTCTAGATTAAAATGGACTTTGATGAACTGTGAGAGAATTCTGGCAGTGTGACAAATACTAGAGGTAAGAGCAATGGGACAAAAGCCAGGAGACCTAGGCTTTCATCCCTGTTCTGTCTCTATGTAGTATTCTTTGAACTTCTATTTGCTTACCTATTACTATTTCTCATCTAGAATAGCAGTGCCTATCCTATCTATTGCACACATATTGTTGAGAGGATAAAATGGGTTGAAAGTCATAATTTTTGGTGTAATGTATGGAAGTTCCCTAGTATTTAGTACAAGGACCAATTAAATTTGGTTTGCAAAGCCATATTGAGAAACTATTTAACATGAGTCAAAGTATTTTCAGAAAACGGGGTATGTTGGGATATGTACAGAAGAGTAAATATTTGGGATACATAGTATACAGGGCAGGGGAAGCTAGCTTTGAGGCGACCTGGCTCCTCAAAGGAAGCCTGACCTTCTCAGGCTGTGTGAACATAGGTATGGGCAAACAGAAACTCTCCCTGGGTCAGAACTTAGAGTCAGGAAGGGAAGGGAGTTGGTCACCTATGAGGAGGACTCCATTTAGCACAAGGGGTCCAGAACAAGGAACTTTGCCTTTTGTGACAGGATATGGCTAGGGATGAAGTTGAAGCAAAGGTTGTTGCTGGTGGAGACTCAAAGAACCAGGAATGGACCAAGAGCAGTTCAACCTGGAATTCAGGGGAGAGACAGAAATGCTGTATATATACATGTATATAGTAGTATACCTGGTACCTGAAAATGTACAACAGCAAAGCCAATGACAGATTGCATCACCTGGCAAGCTCCATGGCTGGGGTTGTCTGACCTGAGAGTCTCATCATCCCTGAAACCTCCTGACACAAATGCACTTCTCTCATTCACTGGCCCTTGTGTGGGAACATTCCAACATTTTGAATCTTTCTTTCAGTCGGAAACATTTCAATGTTTTTGAGCGGTTTCCAATAAAAGATAAATGGCCTGGAGATAGCACATTAAACTATTAACTGCTGTTCATGCTTTAATATAAATTTACTTCATTGGGTTATCTCCTTCCACCACTACAACCCTGAGGAAATGAAACAGAGAATAGGGAGCTTATAAAACACTAATGACAAAATAAAACGCTAATGACAACTTCACCTATTCTCATTTTGTGACATGTCCTTATTTGGAAGGCCACAGGAGCAGGTGCATGGCTTATGCCTATTGAAGCCTTCATCAGACAGGTAGGAACTGGGCAGCCACAGTGCAGAGGAAGAAGTGATTCCCAGGGGAGCAGCTAATTGCAACTCCTGTGTGGAGGAGACAGCTTTTTCTAAGCTACATGAAGATATCCTAAGTGCTTGAAAATACCAGGGAAGCGAAATTGCCACAGGCCCTATTGAACAGTTTAGGCCAGCTGCTTTTCAGACTATAAGGTGGAAAGAAAGCAGAGGAAGTCTGGTTCTTTTAGAGCTGTGGTGCCTATACAGAGAGCTCGGAGGTGAAAAGGAGATGTTTTTTCTTTTGCTGCCTGGAGTTCATGTGGAAAGAAGGCCAAGGCTGTCAGAAGGTCATATCAGTCAGGAAGCAGCCCACTACTTTCAAAGACTGTCTGATTTTCAGTGAAAGTTTCCAAGTGATAATAACATCTCTCAGTATTGAAACTTTGAGAATGAATTTGCAGCTCCCCAGTGATGGATAAAACGCCATCAGAAAGTGTGACAGTCCCCTGCACATCCAGCTCAGGGAGAGGGAAATGGATCACACTCACAGAGAAGACAAATTGCAAAGTAGGCATCCCAGGATGTATTGCAATCATAACCCAGGAAAACAGTCCACCAGGTTTCTGCTATCTACAAATAATGTACTGGGCTAATTTTCTGCTGAAAGACAGTGAGCTGTACTAAACTGGCTTCATTAACTCAATTGGAAAAAATGATTTTGCAATTTGCATGGGGTTTGAGAGTGTAATTAATACAATTCATAAAAAACCAGTGCCATTTTGCAGACGTTAGCCCCATAGGGGATTGTGGAGTAGTTTGATCTGAAGTGAGCTCTTGCGTCTGCATTCTCAGTGCCCAAGATTGCCCTACCTTCCTGGTGGACCGTGTCTCATCTTTATCACTAATAAAACTAGACTTGTATTGCCTTTTTCTTCAGATATACTCACTAGTTCCCTCTTCCGAGTTATTGTTCAGTCCAGGGGCAGTTGATCTCATTTGGATGAGAACCAAAGAATCCTTTGTGTTTATGGCTCAAGGATGGGGTCAGGAAGAAATGATGTCCCTCTGCATTTCATTTTTTCTTGTTGTGTATGTATGTGTTATGAGACGTTGTTTGAATGCCAAAGAGCTAGGTTTCCCTTATCCCCAAAGGACAATTAACAGGGCCTGACCTTCTAAAAATACAGGTCCAAGCAGGAATTACCTGTGATTTGGGGAGCAGAAAAGGGTGGCTAATGGAGACTTCTGATCTTGAGGATGAAAGAAGAGGAAGGTGACCAACAGTGAATGTGACCTGAAATTGAGCAGCAGGGAGGCTTATGGGTATAGAACCTGTTTGCTGAGAAGTCTCATCTTAGTGAGAGGTAGATATAAATGTGTCTCTCTTACTGTATTGACTTCAAACATGTTTTGTCAAAAATATCTTAATTCTTAAATTTAAGGCTGATACCATATTTCTCTTATGCTTTCAGATATGAAGATCCGACTCAGTTACTATAGAACTACAATGAACTTCCATTTCACACCCACAATTAAAGAAATAATTGTCCTGACCCTTGTTAAAATGTTAATAAAACTCTATCCTGGGGGCTGGAGCGGTGGCTCAGCGGTTTTGGTGCTTGCCTGGCAAGCACGAGGACCCGGGTTCAAACCCCAGCATCACATGCACAACTAAGCGTTGGAGCAACTAAGGCCGTGTGAAAAACTAAATAAAGTGGTTTCTCTTTTTCTGTCTCTCTCACTGTTCCACTCTCTTTTAGAAAAAAAAAACCGCTATCCTGGACTGTTGCAATAGGTGCCAAAACTATGACAATGGGGACGATAGATCAGGCTCTAGGCAGCAAAGACAGCTGGGGTTTCCAGCCAATGAGCAGAGTGCGGACTCAATGGATGGAAAATTACTAAGTGAGATCAAAGGAAGGCAAGTTCTTGGTAAATTGACTAAGCAGGATTTTTGATGAAGGAAAGTTAAAGAATTTTACATTAAAGGCGAGGGATTCGGATCTTCAGCAGATACTAAAGGTAGCTGGGTACCAAGCATGCAATGTTCTTTCTAAATCAATTTGGCAAGACTCTCATTACAACTAAACAAGGTTGACTGAACCTAAGGTTCAACCAAGCAGAGTCTTTGTCACCATTAAGCTGACTTTTATTTTAAAAAATGAAAAATAACAAGTGTGAGGAGAATGTGGAAAAAAATTGGAATCTTTGTACATTGCAAGTGGGAATGTAAAATGGTATAGCCACTGCAGAAAAACAGTTTGGTAGTTCCTCAGAAAGTTAGATATAGAATTACCATAGGATCCAGCAAATCTACTCCCTAGGCACGCCAAAGTAATTGAAAGCAGAGACTTGAACAGATACTGACCCACCAACATCTGTAGCAGCATTATTCACCAAAGAACAGCACAAATGTCCGTCATAGATGGATGGCTGAACAAAATGTGCATATGCATAGAGTGGAGTGTTATCTAGCTTCAAAAACAATGAAATTCTGATTCATGCTTCGGCACACATGAATCTTAAGCCAAATCACAAAAAGAACAAATATGTCATTCCACTTACGTGATCCACCCGGAATAGAGAAATTCATATATAGAGAGAAGGTAGATATATAAGCCTACCAGTGTCTGAGGGGAGGAATAAACAGGGAGTTGTTAACAGAAACTGAGTATCAGTTTGGTATAATGAAAAAGTTCTGATGATTTTTACACAATAAGGTGAATGTAGTTAATGACACTGAACTATGTATTTAAAAATGACTAAAATGATAAATTTTATGTTATATTTAGTTCACCATAATAAAAAAAATTCCAGTTTAATACATTAACCTCAAACTCAGCTTAAATCTCAGTACCTTCCCTTGCCCTAGCACAGATTTGGGAGGCTCAGGAGACAGACTGATAAAGGACATGGTCTACTGTTTTACCAGGGCCACACTAAAATACCAATCCTCACTTCTTCCCTTCCTTGTTGAAGGTGGAAGATGGATATGGGGAAAGACATCATGGTGGGACAGCCCACCATCTTTTATAACTGCTGGCACCGTGGTGGTAGAGAAATGTCTCTGGATTCTCTTTGGTTCATCAGCTTTCATTGGAAGTCAGGGTCCTCCACTGAAAGAAAGGTTTCCATTGTGGACGGTATCGGCATGCATTGCGTTCGGGTGGGTGCAGGGCTCAACTTCCTTCTCTGTGGTGAAGACCCCTCATACTGAAGGGCCGCTTTGTCTCTTTCACTGAATATCAGGCTGTACCTTGACTAACCAATCCTCTCTTCCACCCCTGTCTTCCCTTATTTCCATGATCCTTCAAGTGGAGCTACATGAATCCCTGTGGTTCTCTTTCTCCATAGAACTTAGAGAGCCCAAGGAGGAGCTCTTCCCAGGCCATTATGCTAAAACTCTTTCCTAAAGCCTTTTTACAGTGTAGTTCTGCACATCAATCTGCCTTTGCTAATATCTAGATATTCCAGTCCCTCTCAGTGAGACAATTTGGATATGTGTTACCCAGAAAATCTTGGTCTCTGGTGCTATTGGGAAGTGGTGGAACCTTTAGAAGGTAGGTGGGAGGAAATTCTGTCCTTGGGGGTGTGCCCTTTAAAGAATGGTCTTTTTGCTTCCCATGCATCTTGAGGTGAACAGGACTCTTTTGACACACATTTCCACCAGGAGAGACTAAGCCTCCAAAGGCCCAAAGCAACTGAGCCAAGTGACCATTAATTGAAACTTCTGAAACCATGTGCCAAAATAAACATTTCCTCTTTTAAAGTTGGTTATATCAGGTATTCTGTCACAGGGATGGAAAGGAGACTGACACACTCAGAGTTAACCCATCTATCAAAACACCCGAGGAGCCACACCGATGTTCCTCAAAATTTGCTCAGGAATTCCTCTTCATGTTTCTGGCAGCCGCAGAGTGGGTCTCAGGTTTAATAGTTCAGCAAACAAACAGAAAGGAAAAAAAGATGCCTTTCTCCGTTTATTTTAGGCAATCCCAGTCTCTAAGTGATTTTCTTAATAAGTCACACATACAATTGGGTTTTTTAAGACTATGGAACAGGGGCTGGAGTGGTGGCTTAGTGGTTACTGTGCTTGCCTGGCATGCTCAAGGACACAGGTCAGAACCCCAGCACCATGTACACAACAATGATGTGTCAGAGCAATGAAAGCCACATGAAAAACTAAATAAAATTGAACCTCTCTCTTACCGTCCCATTCTCAAAATAAATAAATAAATAAAAGACTATGGAATATTTAATATCTCTTGAAACTTTACTTCAATTCTTGTGCAATAAATAAAATTTCATGCAGTCTGTGGGAATTCCATTTAACTGAGACACTCAGAGGTATTCTGTGTGAGTACCAGGAAAAACCGGCTGATAACTATCAAGAAAATAAAAGTTTGTTTGGTAGAGCTGTAGTCAGTAAAGTCAAAACATCTCATGCACTCTGAGAATCTTGGAGAAATTCCTGTCTGTTTTATATGCATACTTTAATTTAAAACTCACAACAACCCTATTAGTGAGTATTATTCCATTTAATAAGAGGAACATGAGACTTAATAAAGTTAAGGCATGCACTTAAGATCATTTAGATTAAGCGCTGTGGAGCTGAGGTGCAAATCTGGTTCAGAATGACTTCTGAGACTTCATACTTAACCACTATACTACATTGTGGCCTTATATAACTAAAATTTTCAGCTCCTACAAGATAAAACCAATAATGTCTGGTCTCTCTAAAATAAGGACATTGGGAAAACTTGACTTTATGCTGTTAAGTCAGGAATGTACATTTCTCCAGTTCCCCAAAGCAGGAGGGAGAGTTTTTTTTTTCCCCCTAAAGAGAGAAGGAGAGGGGGAATCAATTTTTATTTATTTTTTCACCTAGCCTTCATTTCTCTGACATTTGGTTGTGTACATGGTGCTGGGGTTCGCATATGGGTCCTTGCTCATGCCAGGTAAGTGTTTTTATCACTGAGCCACCATTCCATCCCCATGAGGGAGACTTTCTAAAGATATCCTAAGTTCAGGATCCCTGCAAATGCTGATCTCAAAGACAAGACAAGATACCAGTTGCTTAATTGAGGCATGGGAAAGAGAAAAAGAGCCTTAAAATAAATACTTGAACATGAGGCTGAAATTACTGCATTTTTCCCAAAGAGTCACTAAGCGATTAAAGATTTAGAGTTTGAATTTTGCTTGCTGGTGAAGACATTGTGGGGTGAGCTGAGGAGCCTGGAACTTTTTTGAGCGTGAGGATGCTATCAGATGCCTGGAGTGAGACCAACAATGACAAATCTGGCAATAGCCCCATGGGATATCACCTTTTCCTAAAGCCAGGAAAGAATAACAAGGTCACATTGGTTCTTCTGGGGAAAGGACAACCTTGGTGCATCTGGTGACCTGTACTGTCAGAACAGTGCTCTTTTGCATAATGACCTTTAGGAGTAATACAGACATCTTTGAGGAGGTACAGCAGGGGAAGCAGCAATCTGGGCTATGTTGAGTCAAGTCAGAAATCATGACCCTTTTGTGCTCTGACTCATTGCTCAGGAGGGATGGGCTGGTAGGTCACAATTTTCCTGAAAAGGACAGGGTATTTTTCCACCTTCCAACTTGGAAAAGAACTCATTGAAAGAGCATGTTCTTGGAGTGTCTTGGAGGCTGGGATGGAGTAGACTATACAGAGAGGTTTTCGATGATTTACTGAAGTTAAATATTGAGAGCTGTCCTCCTGAAGAGACTGGAGCAGTTTTTTTCCCACTGTGTGTCAGGGTAAACAAGATAGACAAGCTGATAGGCTAGCAACTCATTTAACAAGCTTAAATGGAAAGTGGACAACTGGTCTGTCGTGGTAATATTGAAAATGTACCTACCCCCTGCCCCCATATAGCCATGTCCAATCCTAGGATCCAGTCACTATTATTTACTTGCTTTGAAAAATGGGTCTTTCATAGATGTGACTAAGTTAAGGGTCTTGAAGTAAGGAGATGATCCTGGACTTTCTAGGTGGGCCTTACAAGACATCAATGTGTCCTTATAATATCCTTATAAGGAGGAGAAGATAGACAGAGAAATCTATATGACGACAGAGAAGAGAGATGCAGCTACAAGCCAATGCACACCAACAGATATTGGAAGCTGGAAGAGGCAAGGAGTACATTCTTCCTTGGAGCCTTGGAGAGAGTGCTGTCCTGCCAACACCTTAATTCTGGACTTCAGGCTTCTAGGACTGTGAGAGAATAAGATTCTGTTTTAGGCCACCTGTTTGTGGTGATTTATTATGGCAGCCACAACAACAGGGCAGTGTGCGTATGTGGCAGTCACATCTGACCAAGTCTGAGTGGGTGATGCTCAGGGAAGTCTTCCAAAAGAAGAGACTGAGATTTCAGGATGAGCTTCAAAAATACCCAGGAAAATAGGGAGGAAAAGAAACATTTTAAGGAGAAGAAAGTGTGAAAATCTGAAACCCAATGAGGGTATCGTATAGAATTTGAAGTGGAGAAGGGGTGACAAAGGTCACATTGGCAGACAGATGTACTATGTTAAAGAGAATATAGACTTTAAGGGCTCTAGGACTTTAATCTGTCAATATCCTGATCGGATATAAGCTGCCTGAAGATCTCTCTAGAAGTTTCAATTAGAGTAATTGAAGGATGGAACTACACAAGTGGGCAAGACTATTAGGCAGGAGAATTGACAGAATTTGGATGGGGAAGGATTAGGGAAAGGAAAGAATGGAGATTGATGCCTCAGTTCCTGGACTGAGAATTGCATTGGTGGCAATGATGATTCTTGAGATAAGGAATAAAGGAAGAGAGAATGTTCTTAGTAGAAGGGACATTTGGGAGCAAAATTATTTTTCCAGGTAAGGCTTATCTTATTGATGGGGAGTGGAGGCAAAGTCTTTCACCACCTTCAGAATCTCCTTCACTGATCCTTCCACAGTTCCAGCAATTTCCATATGATTTTTTATTCAGGATTATATATTATATATATTATTCAGGATATAAAGATGCTGTAAAGGGGCTGGAGCGGTGACTCGGCTGTTAAGGCATTTGCCTGGCATGCGCAAGTACATGGGTTCAAACTCCAGCACCCAAGTACACAACTAAGTATTGGAGCAATGAAAGCCATGTGAAAAATAATAAAAATTGATTCTCTCTCTCTCTCTCTCTCTCTCTCTCACTGTCCCTCTCTCTTTAAAACAAAAAAAAGATGCTGTAAAAAGGGGCTGGAGCAGTGGCTCAGCGGTTACAGCGCTTGCCCAGCATGCACGAGTACACAGGTTCAAACCCCAGCACCCACGTACACAACTAAGTGTCAGAGCAACAAAAGCCATGTGAAAAACTCAATAAAAAGTGTTTCTGTCTCTCTCTCTCTCTCTCTCTCTCTCTCACTGTCCTTCTCTCTTAAAAATATATATGTGTATATACATATATATATACATACACACACACATATATATATATTTATATATATATATATGAACACTGCTTTGGAAGAAGACCCGATTCCCTCACAACCAGTGTTAGAGTTCATATTGTTATTTAGCAAAATTCCTCTAACATGTTATCAAAGGGAAGACAAGGTACAATGTGCAGTGTGGACTTTACCTGTAAGACCTCCACATTGTTGTTCAGAGCTAAGGTGCTTTCCAACAGGGGAAATAGTTTCCTGATGTCCTTAATGTTTACACATCTAGTCTTATTTCTTAAAGCCTTTTCTTTTCTGCCTTATATTTAACAGTTGTTATGAATTAGAAGAAAAATCAAAATAACAGTGAAGACTAATTATCTGTTACTAGTACCTTCTGCCTGGAGTCAGAAGGAAGCATAAACTTAAACTAGATTTTAGTTCTGTCTGAGTTTGGGTTAATTAGCCACACAACTAAATTATGACTGTTTTCACATCTTTCCTTCCCTAACATTTTTTTCTAACATATTCTAGAACTTTTCTAGAACAAATCAGTGTGATAGGGTGATTTCTGATGCTCCTGGTATCACGATTCACACTCTTGTAACCTCACCTGTGACTTTAACTATCTCGGGGTGGACAGTTCAGCATAGCTATGTTGCTCTCTCTGCTTCCTGGTTGTCATGAGCTGAACAGCTTTCTTTCACCGTGCTCTTCTGCCCTGATGCTCTCCTTATCTTAGACCCAGAGCAATGGAGTCAGCTGACCATGGACTGAACCTATGAAACTGTGTACCCCAAATAAACTTTTTCTTCTCTAAGTTATGCTTGTCAAGTATTTTAGTTACAGTGATAAAAAGCTGACTAATGTGCTATCTTTCTTTACTTTTTTTTCTTCCCCTGTCTCCTTTCTTTCTTCAACAACTGGCAACTAAGAATCTACACTAGCCCATAATATAATGAAAAAAAGTGCAGTTTTCATTCACTGCTTAGTGTCTTAGACTGTTTTGTGCTGCTGTAACAGAATACCCAAGACTAGGAAACTTATAGTTAACAAAGACTCATAGTCCTGTAGGCTGGTAACTCCAAGATTGAGGGGTTTTCTTCCTGTGTTATAACAGCAGAAAGAACCACATGGCAAGAGAGAGGGTGAAAGCAAGGGAAGACTGAACTCTTTTATAACAGACCTCCTCTCATAATAACGAATGTTCTCCTTCCATAACAAGAGTAATCTACTCATGAGAACAGACTCCTCATGATCTAATCAACTCAGGCAATTCTACTTCTCAACATGGTTGTGTTAAGGATAAAGTTTCTAACACATGAACTTTGAGGGACACATTCAAACCTTAGCAGTCAGTTATCCATTCTCTGAATCAGAGATAAAGTGTAAGAGACAGATGAGAGTGAAAAACAGTGTGGGCAGAGACTGGAGTGGTTAATTCAGTGGTTGTTAACACTTGCCTATCATGTGCAAGGACCTAGGTTCTAACCCCAGCACCACATGCATAGCTAAGTGTCAAAGAAACAAAGGCCAGATGAAGAAATACATGAGATTGATTCTTTCTTTCTCTCTCACTTTACTCCTACCCACAAAAAAATAAAAACAAAAACAAAAAAAACCATAAAACAGTGTGGGCCCCATACACTATAAAAGGGCAAAATATATGTTTCAATTTCAGATAATATTCTGTATTTCTAATAGAGATCCACTCTGTTTAATCATTTTCTTCTTGTTATTTCTGAAGTTCATAAGTAGTCTTGTTTTAGCCACTGAAAAAATAAAATGACTTCTGGTGATTCATAGCCGTATAAAAGTTCTTCAGTAGCTTTATGGGAGAGCATACTAATATCATTTAAATGTTTGTAAATCCAAAAAATCCAGATGAGTACCCAACTGAAAATGAAAAAAAGAATGTGATTGTAGCATGCCTTCTCCTAAGAGAAAATCTCATTATCAAAAATTATTACATAACCTTCCTGCATATGACTAATAATGCACTTTCTTTAATTAAGTATATGCTTATGTATATAATATGGTGAGAAAACATTTCAGTGGCTGAGCACTATGATGAAAATATTTGTGTTATTAAACCTGTTTGCTGTCTGTTTGATTTGTGGTGCTGGGGTATAAACCCGGGACCTTGCACATGCTAAGCAAATATTCTACCACTGACCTATACCCCAACCCATGTGTTCTTTATTCAAGTTATTAATTGGTAAATTAGCAATTGAAGGTTTGAAATATTTTGCCAACATATACTCTTTATGTTATATTTGTATTTACACAAGCACAATCCACAAATTTTATAGAATGAGCTACAGTTCTAGGAGTTTTTTTGGAGATAGTACCTCACTATGTTGCCCAGGCTGAGTAGCTAAGACTACAGACACCCATCACACACCCATCACAGCTAATTTACAGCTAACTCAATTATTATGGAATAAACACCCTTTTTGTAATCACCCAGTTCAGAAAATGAAAATCTTGCCTTGCCAGTTCTCCTCCTGCCCCGTCACAGTTACCTCCTGCGTCTAGAGTGAGCTTTATGGTAATTATATCCTTGCCTTTCTTTATGCTGTTACCACTAGAATATGTATCATTAACCATCATAGTTTAGTTTTGCCTATTTTAAAATTTGATATAAATGGAATCATACAAAATTTATTCCTTTCTGTCTGGCTCCTAAATTCAACATTATGGTTGTGAGATTTATCTGGCTTTAATGTGTACAGTTAGTTCTTCATATCTGTGGGTTCTATATCCATGGATTCAACCAACCACAGATCAAAAATGCTTAAAAAATTGTCTCTGGACTGAACATGTACAGAATTTTTTTCTTCATCATTTTCTAAATAATGCAGTGTAGCAGTTATTTACATAGCATCTGCATTATATTACATTTATTACATGTATTATCTGTACCTAGAGATGATTCCAAGTACATAGGAGGATATGTGTAGGTTATATGCATACACTCTGCCACTGCATTTGAGGGAGTTGAGTGTCTGCTGATCTAGGTACTCACTGGCGAAGTCCCAGAACCTTCTTCATTGGATCCCAAGGGATGGATATACTTACACATCGTTCATTTTAATTCTTGTATAATATTCCATTGTGTGAATCCATCACAGTGTATTTATCCATTCTTTTGTCCACAGACATTTGAGTTTTTCCAGTATTTGGTTACATAAAGAATATTCTGTGAACATTCCTATGTCTGTAGCCTGGAGGACACATATACGTCTTTCTCTAGGACATAACTGCTTGGTCATCGGAGATAAATATTGGCAATTTTAGTAAACAATACAAAACTATTTTCTGGACTAGTTTTACATTTCCCTCAGCAGTGTGCAGGAGTTCTCCATTGCTTGCCATCCTTGTCATCATTTGCTAGTCCTTTCAATTTAGAAGTTTTGGGTGGAGGAAGGTTAGCATTTCACTGAGTTTTTAACTTGTATTTCCCTGGGACTAATGAAATTAGCGTCTATTCTGTGATTTTATTTACCATTTGGGTATCCTCTCTAATGAAATACTCTCCAAGTAGTCTTGGCCACTTTTCTATTGAGTTTTTGTCTCTGATTATGATTTTAAATGTTTTAGAAAGCATGTCCTGAAATACAGCATAATTTTATTGTGTATAAAATTATTGTGTATAAAATTATGCTAAAAACTGTATAAAATTTTATTGTGTATAAAATTATGCTAAATTGTCTAACATCGAGGAATACATCAAAAAATATAGAATATTTGTAGAAAATCAACTCATAATTGAAAATAATTAAAAAAGGTAAAAATAGAGAAATATTGAGTATTCATGTATTAGAAAAATAATATTGCAAATAAGTGAAATTTCTCCCAAACTGTTCTATAGATGCAATGAAATCATGGTTAAAATACCAATCGTGTGTGTGTACACGCATGTGTATAATTTGGAAAACTGATTATAAAATTTATATTGTAAAGCAAAAAGCAGACAACAGCCAAGATAGTCTTAGAGGAGCAGGAGGAAGTGTAGGGGGTAGAGGACTTCTTCCACCAGATATCAAGGTTCACTGGAAACCATAGCAGTAAGGCACTGTGGTATTGGTGCAGGGATAGACAGTTGATCAGCAAAACAGAATGAAAATTCAGAAACAGACCAACATGGAGACTCACTGTATGGCAAATGGAAAGCTGCAAAGCTCTAGTGAAAGGACTATTTCCTTAAAAAATAGTTTTGGGACAAGGAAAATAAAATCAGTTCCAAGTGGATTTTTGACTTAAGTGTAAAAGCCAAAAGGTAATGATTTTAGAAGATGATATAGGATATTTTCATAACTGCAAGGAATAGAAACGTTTTTAAACAGGACAGTAAAAGGAACTATAAAGAAAAAGAATAAATTGCACTACATTAAAATTAATAACTTCTTTTCATCAAATGGCACCTTTAAGAACATGAAAAGAAACTCACAAAATGGGAAAGATTGTAGCTATTTTAATTGTAAATCTCCCTAAGAATTATGACACTTTTTCTTATATTTTAAAAGTAAATGTCTTAAGTAAAATATTTTTGCTCTCTATGGAGGCAGAACTCATTGGGCAAGTTATTTTCTGATGAGACATAGCATAGCACCTTTTTTAGAAATTCTTTCTTTGGAATATTCTAGAAGTTACATGTCATAACCAATCCACATAGTTTTCCTTTCTCATGTTTATCTTTTTCATCCTTTCCTACAGAGTGGAACTTGTAGAGGACTTTCAAGTCATTCGGCAGTCTCGAACCTCCTTTGAGAGCCACTGACATGTGTGCAGCCTTTGGATTTCAACAAAGAACCTGCCAGATTTTTCTGGCTTTCTCTTTTCATCAAGGTTGTAAGGTCTGGGTTCAGTTAGTCAGAATGGAGACAATTTCCTGACTATTCCTTTGATTGCATGGTTTTATGAAAGCTAGTACACCTGATAGCTCATCAGACATCTAGGTCATTATTTTCACAAATTGGTGATTGGGAAAGACACCTTCACAGTAATTTGTTTTTATAAAACCAGGCTGCAAAGCCGCCATCTTTTCTTTCTGCACATCTGCACATGATAAATTATTTCTATTCCCCTTAATCCATTTTTTATTATTCTTCAAAAATATCTCATGCTTTTTTGTCCCTGGTGTTGTTGAAAATAAATCCCTGCCAAATCTTAGCTCTATTGTCGGGAAATGAGCATCTCGCAGGTTGGCTGTTTCCTCAAGTTAATAAATTAGTAAATTAACAAGTGGTTATTAAAATTAGAGAAAATCTGTGCATTCATGAGACCCTTAACTGAAAAAAAAATTTATTGTCTGACATCTTCATACATGTGATGATTCTGAACTTTGGTGCCTGCTGTATGAGGGGACCGGGAGGGATTTTCACCTCTGTTTTTCTGCTTGTGCCTGTCACAGGTATATCAGCAACAGGCCTATTTAGGGTCCTCAGATAACCTTCCACCTGGAGCTCATGCATTCTTATTTTATTTCCATGCTGGTGGTTATTATAGTAAAGGTTGCTGTAATTCCCTATTTTCCTGTAGCCAGATTTTTACTCTCAAATACCCCGTGGAATTAAATGGATATTTGTAATTTTCCCTATTATAGTAAAAGTTCTCAAATTGCATTGCAAGTAAATAATAATATTGAATGCTGATATAAAACCCTTCTCCAGGCACTCTCCAAGTCTTAATTAATTAAACCACACAATCACCACATTACCTTATGTCTTAGTTTTTGGGCTGCTAAAATAAAGTACCTTAATCTGGGTTATTTATAAATAAAAGAAATTGGATTTCTCATAGTTCTGGAACAGAGAAATCCAAAATTAATGTACTGGTAGAGTCAGTGTCTGTTGACAACCTTTTCCTCATAAATGGTAGCTTCTAGCTGTGTCCTCCCATGGTAGAAGGGATAACAAGCTGAGGCTCCACCATTGTGAGTTAATACCCTCCCCAAAGCCCCATTTCTTAATACTATCTCGTGAATTTTAGGGGGACACAAACATTCAGTCCAGAGGGCTTTGATCAAATCACCACACCATTGTATCGCCTCAGTCCTGGTAATCAGCAATTATTGAAAAGTTGAAGAAGCATCATTTGGGTGAAGTGAGATTAACTGTAGCATATTTTCAAGTAAAACTTTCAGCTTCTTTTTTTTTGTATTAGTTCAACGTAGTCTTTCATATTGAAGGGATTTCTTGCTTCACAGTCATATATGCATATGTAATGACAGAGTAGCTTAAACCTGATTCTTGTCTAGGATCTCCCCACCCACTTCACCCACTCCCTGGTCTCCTGTCTCCTCTGTAATTCTCCCATGTTACAGATATAAGTGACAATATACGTGCATTTTAATTATTGAAATTTAAGCTTCTTGATGTAAGAGATTAGATGGCAAAATATTTGAGAAAGTGAGTTCATTTCTACGGACCACTGCTGACTTACTAAAAACATCTATCTGATCAGGCAGCATAGTTGGCAGGTTAGCGTGTGTTGTGACATGGAAACACCCTTCCAGTGAAGTGAACTGCAGGTACTATTGTTTCCCATGAAATGGACTTGTCCTTCTGTCCAGAACAATACTCTGAAGGGCATACAGCAATTGTCCTCAAACTTTAGTTTGCAAAAAAAACTTCTTGGGAAATCTTTTATAAAACCGTATTCTAGGGCCTTGACTACTGAGATTCTATTTGAGGCAGTCTAGGTTTGAGTCTAGGAATTTGCTTTATTTTTTATTTTTATTTTTTAGTTAACATTCAGAGATATTGATGAAACTAATTCAATGTGATTGTAACTTGCTGGAAAGTTTTGAGAAAGGTATCTCTAATCTGGTAAAGAAGTAGAACATTCATCTTGTTCCATGATACATCCGATCAGCAATCTGCCAACACCTCTACTCAAATGAATTAAGTATAAAATGCCTCCTCAGGACTCCTAAGCTAATTTATCTGCTAGGTGGAGTTGTTCAGCTCTTTGAGAAAAGTCTATCACTAATAGCAATTTCAGCTTGGCATATCTATGAGGTTATTCCTTTCTTCAATTCACCTAGCATAAAGTTTTTAGCTTCCTATTTGATGAAAAGTCTGCTGGCCATTTGGGATGGTTGTAGATAGTCATGCACCTGAGAGCTGTTGTAAAGCTTATGGTTGGAGATCAGTCTCCCTTATGAGTAGGAGACACTCATTTGAAAAAGACATAAGGAACATTTTTTAAAATATATAAATCTAAAAGAGTACATGTTCCTTGAAACACACAGACCTCAGTTTGAAACATCTTTCTGATTTTCCCTCAGACACTCACATGGAAGCAATAATGAAACAAAATGGCAGATCAAATCTGAGTTGCTATTTTGGCACTACTGTGAAATGCATACTTCAGGGACAGATCCAGACCTAATGTTCCCAGGAAATTTGAATAGGAAAACATCCAAAGTGATGCTAATGTGTAGTTGTCTCATTAAATGTACGTCTGTGGATTGGGGATAAGGCTTCAACTGTTCTTTCTGTGTATAGTAAACAAAACCTCAGCTTGACTCATGTTGGATTCAAATTTTCTTCTCTGCAAACAAGGATTAGATTATAAAGCTTGTTTGTTTTGTTGGTTTGAGTAGCATTTTACTTTTAAGAAAGAGACCAATGAGCATCAAAAAATAGACTAGTAAATATGCATGTTTTACTTTTTCTTGTGTACATCTATTGGCATCCGTTATTTCATCATTCAAACATGTTTGCTATATGACTTTAGTTCAGGGTAATCAACCTAATTTAAAAAATCCATATTGAGTTGATAAATTACAATAAATTATTTTGTAGTATAAAATTGTTAGGTCAATTGGCGTGGAATTGTAGGGTTTTTAACTTAGCAATTTCTTGAAAAGTTATAATGCATTCAATCAATAAACTGTACAAATGCTTTAAATAACAAACTCAGAATTATCTCTTAGGTCCTCCATATTTCTCTAAATCTATACTGTTTTTTAAAAGCTCTTAAGAGATGTAAGCTTGAACTGAGTCATAAGTGTATGACTGTAGAAGGGCAAAATCCTCAGTCAGCTAAGATTGCCCCCTTATACCTAAACCCACCTCCCACTGCTCTCTCTTGCGATGACCCCAGCATTACCACTGAGGTGAAAGGAATCCATCACCTGGGTGGATCTCCCTGCCTTCACTCCTCTAGACACTTACCTTCCCCAAACAGGCCAGGATGTTTCTTTATTCATGGTTTCCATGAATCACTTCACCGAAATGCCTTTCTTCATTCTCGCGCTACCTGTCTACTTCTCCCAAGTCAGTGCAAAAGTCATGAACTTGCTTTAGTATTTCCTGAAACAGTCCTGGCCTCCCATAGTCTATTCTTCCTTGGACCCCACTGTGCTCCAAGCTATCCCAGCACCTGCAACAGATTGTGTAGAGACGTGGTTTCCTTCTTGGCATCCTGGTAGATAATAAACCTTTTTGAAGGGAAGAGTATCTATTTCATCTGTGCGTCCTCAGCACCAAGCGTTTGCTGGTGCTTGCTAGTTGAGGGATATACATTTGATGAATACATGAATGAATGAATCGAAGGTGAGCTACATGAAAGGAATCCAGCACCATGTATATCTTCTAGAAACCCAATGGAGCAACAGCATGAAATTCAATCATCTCGTGTTATTTTTATGAAGAGCAGCTGTGTACCAAGATCCAAAGCTCTACCTTCAGATACGTTGTGAGTTTTTTTTAACTGAGTTTGACAGCAGACTCATATTAAAAGTAGGAAAATTAAGGGGAAAAGACAGGAGAATATACAATTACTACCCACCTTTGTCACACATCATAAAATACAAGTGACATGTAGTACTTCCTTGAGTTTTTCTAGATTTGGAATTTCTGTACTTTTATGTTTTGAATGCAGTAAACGGTTAATATATATCTGTTTTGGAACAAATGAATGAAGAAGAGATTGATTTCATTTTCCAAACATGGGCACTTGTACTATATTGATACCATTAGAATCAAATTAACATTCCTCATGTATTTGTGTCTTTCATAAAACCGATTCAACTTACAATCTTTGAATTTCTTTATAGTTTGGTATGGAAGGTTCTGTGAAGTCTTCCTTTATTTGATCAGTTTGAATGTGTCCTCATGTTTATTATCATTTGCATTCTTTTTGGAATAATGTAATACTGAAAGCGATTTTTAAAATTTTTCTTCTAATTTTCTTAGGCAGAAAGCAGAGATGTGAGTTTAAGAGCACATTATTTATTCTGTATCTCAGGGGGAGGAGGATGGCAATGTGTTTATGAATGTAATATAGTGTGGATTAAGGTATGAGAAGCTTTTTATCATGGATAGTCTCATTACAGATGTTGCCAGCACCTGTTGAGGATGAACTGCATTAGAAAAATGTCTCCTCAGCCCACCCCAGTTGGGGTTTCTCTTTGCATTATTATTCCAAACCCAGTCTCTCAAGTGTTTCTCCTTTGGAGCTAAGCTTTGCTCTTTGTTGAAACTTGGCAAACAAAATCTCAGCTTGGGAACAGTCTCTTCTCTCTGTCCTCCCATCTCCCCCACCCTCTGTTTATTAATTTCTTCCCAGAACTGCCCAAGTGCATTTAATTGGGTACACATTTTGCAAAACAAAAAAATATAGCAATTAAATCTTGATCCCCCTCCTTTATTTTAGGCTTCATCTAATTAAAGAAATGTTTTGATTACTCTCCCCACCATCCCTTCAAATAAAAAAAAAAGGAAACTTAAGAGTAAATGGTGACGTTCCAAATACTCTTGAAAAAAAATGTTTTTTTGCAAGCATCGGGAGATGGTTAAATCCTATCCTTCATATCACACAAAATCCATTTTTTAAAATAAAGCAAACAATCCAGACTGAAGTTGTTAAACAGGTTCTGAGAATGCTCAAGCCCTGCTTCCAAGAACTGGCCAGAGTCAGCACACCACACATGCAAGCTTAAGCTGTGGTTCAGGAGTTCTTGCTTTGCCTCCATCTCCATAGCATCTGTACCTGGGGAACCCCTGGTGCAATATTGTCTTCTGAGGGCATCTTCCTGTGGGCTTCCATGAATGCACAGCCTCTCACTGAAATTCCATCATCTTAAAGGTTTTGCTTAAGCATATGTGAGTTCCCAAGACACCTGTGTGCATCTACACCTCCACAATCGTCCTGTCTCTCTCTCCCTAATCTAACTTTTTCTCCTGAGTAGTTGTCTCCCTCACTTCTAGTTGTGACCACCACACTTAGGCTCTGTGAAACTCTCTGTGAGCCCAGTTAGAGGATCTCTAAGCACCCTGGGCCTGCTATCTTCTCCAAAACATAGTGTCTGTAGAGTACTCCATATCTGTCTCCTTCTCCCTACTGCTCTTCCATTGGCTGGCACTTTCAACTCATTCATCCATCTAAAGAATTACTAAATATTGAAAATATATTAAAATGAGCATGATGATTAATTAATGGCTACACCTAAGAAGTTATCACTACTTCAACCATCAAATTCTATATGCCACCTCCCAATTGCAAACGTCTGTACTTTGAACTCTCTCAACCTCATTCTGGCCAAAGTTATAGTTCCTTCTCTCCAAGCTTTTCAATACATCTAATTGCTTTTCAGCTAGTCCGTTCCTATTTTATTTTTCTTCTCATTCAACCCAGAACCCATTACCAATTACACACTTCTCAGCAACATCCTCGATTCTTTTGCTGTCATCACTTCTGCTGCCCAAAATGAGAAAAGGTCAAACCCCAACTCCTTTTAACTGCCTTTCCTTCTCCTGCATAGAGAACTACAGAGAGCCATGCTTTTGCAATTCCATCTTTTCCTGAGTCAAACCCTTGACTGCAGCAATCCTTTTGTTTGTGATTAATTCCTTCTCCCATTTCTTATGAAGGCTCCTACAACACTACCTCTATACCCTTCCCATAAAAGCCTTCCCTATTCATCATAGGTGATGACTTTATTTCTAAGGGGAAACCTCTGATCAGCAACATCTACTTCCGGTCCCTCAGAACACCTTTCTCTGTATCCACATGGACCCTTTGCTTTTCCTCTCTGTGCTTTCTACTTCACTAGAAAGGGCATCTTGACCCCAGCTCCTTCAGCTTCCCAAGATCCTCACTCCTTCATCTATATTTCAATCATTCTGATGATCTTTATAAATCAAAGTATTTTTAAATATTTCCTCCACTAACCTCATTTGCTTTTGCTCTCCTTCCACGCCCAGCCACAGTTCTTGAAAACGATCTCTGCTTACTGGCTGTACTGTCACTTTCCATTCACCAGCCTTCAGGCTTTCCCAGCCACCTCACAACTCCACTGAGAAAAATCTCAACAAAATCACCAGAAACATTTGAATTGCTAAATTCAATAACAAACTTCTGGTCCTTATTTTACTTAACATTTTGAAGTCATTTCTGGATTTTTCTGTGTGTTCTCTCCCTCTGTACCATGCTATGTCAGCTTAGAAGCTGAACACCAGTTGCATTCATGGGCTTCCTATCCATGGGCTTCTCTACCCCTCTGGCTACCTGTTGGATCTGGCCATTGTGTCATCCTAAAGATGACAGAAGAGAAGGAGAAGATTCCAGGTAGAGACTTTTCCCCCTCCCAATCTATATGCCAAGGGTATGTTGCTGCCCTTGATAGAAACTACAGCTGCTACTAAGGTAGATTATTATTATTATTATTATTATTATTATTATTATTATTATTCCACACAGCTGGTGCTCTCACTCCTGTTCTCCTTCTCTCTGCTGCTCTCTTCTCACTTTCTTTTCTCAGCTATCCGTGTCTGGAGGTACTAACTCCTTACTTTCTGCTTTTTGCTGTTTCCTGCCCTTAGGCGGTTCACTTTTTTTTTTTTTTTTTAAGAGAAAGGGACAGTGAGAGAGACAGAGAAAGAGAGGAAATTTTTTTATTTAGTTTTTCATGTGCCTTTCGTTGGTCCGAGACTTCGTTGTGTCCGTGCTGTTGGGGTTTGAACCCGTGTCCTCATGCATACCAGGAAAGCGCTGCAACCACTGAGCTGCTGCTCTAGCCTGTTAGCTCACTATTACTTTAGGGTTCTCTACACTTGACCATACTTTTGTCAGTAACCCCTTTTATTAAATTCTCCTCAAGTTACCCAATTTCAGGGATGCCATCTGTTAGTCAGCTTTCCATTACTGTATTAAATACCTGAGATACCTACTTATAAAGAGGGAAAAGTGTGTTTTGGCTCATGATTTCAGAGGTCCCAGGCAATGATCAATTGGCCTTGTTGCTTTGGGCCTATGATGAGTCAGTGCATCATAGCACAAGCTCCTGGGGGAGCAAAGCCATTCACTTCATGGTGAGGAAGCAAAAGAAGGAAAGCAGAGACCAGAGATCCACAGTTCCCTTCCAGGGCATTTCCCCAGTGACTTAAAATCCCCTAATAGCTCCCACATCTTGAAATTTCCGCCACCTCCCAATAGGGTGAAGCTGGAAACTAAGTCTTAACACATGAGCTCGTGAAGGAATTTAAGACCCAACTATAGCACTCTCTCTTTCCTGATGTGACCATGATCTTTACAAAGTAATTTAACACTGGCCACCTCTCTTTCCCTCCTTAGTCTTATGATAGTGTCTCAGGTTCTACCTCTTTCCCTGTGCCAAGCAGCCCCCTTGGGATAGTAGCAGAGTATGAACTTGTTCACGTCTGTGCTTCACGCTATACAGGCTCTATGATGGGCACTTTCTTCCTGGATTCTCAATTTTCGCCTCTATAACATGAGGATAATACTAGTACCCATTTCATAAAGAATTTTTTAAAATGAATTGAATAACCCAATACAAAAAAAAAAAAGGCCTTTATTCGATAGGTCCTAGAATTCTCCCCAAGTTGTAGGAAAGTGATGAGGCACATGGAAGTAAAAATCAGTTCCCAAGGTCACAGAATGGGACAAAGCCTACATTTGAATCCTCCCAGGCTCACTTCTACGGAAAAGAATAACCCGGGTAAGGAATGGCTCCCACAGACAGGCATACATCAAGAAGTGCTCAGAAGATGAGCCTTTGAAGCTAGCCCCCATGGTTTCCTAAAGTATGAATAAAAACATTTCCGTTGTCCTTACGTGTGACGAGTGCCTAAGCAGCTGTATCTTCTCTTTTCACATAGGTGGGAAATCAAATTGGACAGCACTTGACAGACAGCAAACCCGTTCCATCATTTTCCAAACCCAGTCAAATGAGAAAAAGAAACAAATAGGCTGATATTCCTCAAGCACTTCTCCCCTTTGGGCACAGGGTTCACACCGACTTCAAAGAGAGTATCTGTCGAACTAGAGTGAAGGGAATCCATACCCTGAAAAACTGGGCTTGAAGCGCATAAATAATGACAAGAAACGGAGTCTGGGAAATTGGCTGAAAGAATCTGCCGTGCTTTTTTGCAATATACATGATTAAGTTTTCCATGTAAAGTGTGATTTTCTTTTATCTCACAAGTGTCTCCTTAAACAATGTTTTTAATTAGGACCCTTGTTTTATTTTACTTCTTTATTAGGGAAGCTTCACACTTAGCCTGACATTCGAACGTTCTTAGAAATAAACAGTTTCCATAAAAGCAAAATTTCTTCATAAGATCATTACTATTATGTTGTGTGGGAAATGGAATAGCACCTCTGGGAATTTAATGCTGTCAAGAGTCTATTTCAGTAATATGTGACGCTCTCTCCAGCGAGATCCACACCGTCTCCATTTGCTCTTGCTTCTCAGCGAGCGAAAGAGGACAACCAAATCCTTGCACTGATTAAAATCAAAGGCATTTTTATGTGAATAAATACATTGTCTTTTAAAAGCAGAACCCCTTTTAACGTTGGAATTCCCTGGTGCTTGTAGAACTCTGGATAAAATTTTGCCATCACAGCAAGAATAAGAGGTCACAAAAATGAAAACCACTCCCTCTCTTGACAATGTGATTCCAACATTTCTTTGCCTTTTGGTTTCATTTGAGGACTGAGAAGAATGAGGAGAGAATCTGTCAAGATTCTTTTCCACTCTACAGAATTTCAAATCTCTCTTGTGTGTATAGAATTTCTCAGTTCACGGCTTTCCTGAGGACTGGCCCTCAAAAAGCTCATGACACCACCAGGCGTCACAGCCAGGGCTGGGGCCCCTCCTCGTCCTCAGGCAGACCCCCCTGTACCACCTCCCTCAGTGACTCATGTGTCCTATAACGTCCAGTGTGAATGTAAGCATTTTCATATGAAAAGGATTGATTTTTGCCACTGACATGGGATTCTAATGATTGGAAACAATATATTGATTTTTTTTTTAATTAAAGCCATCTTCCCACTCATAATGGAAGGTCTTGCCCTTTGTGAAATTTATATCCATACTCTTTGGGTGATGTCTGCAATTACAGCTCCCAATGGCTAATACCACATTTGGGAAGAGAAAGGGCTAATAGGAGAGAAATTATTTTCTCTCTCTTCTTGGTAAGGGGCTTTTAGTGTTGGTCAAGGGTGGCTGATGGAAGGCTGGATGAATGTGGAGTGTCTCAGCCCCATTGCAAGACCCAGACAGACAAATTCCCCAAGGCTTCAGGGCTGCTCCTAATTCATGTCCACAGAATTTCCTTTATCCTCATCCTGTTCTGTGAAGCAGCTGAAAGAAGACAATAAAGATATCACACTTTGCTGTTTAAATCAAACAGGCTGCAGAATTCTGTAGTGGCAGACCAAGCCAATTAACACTGTACTATTATTATTATTATTTTGAGTATTAGCTTTCTCATCATCAAGGAGAAATTATCTGTACTTCTCTCTTAGGTTGCTTTGAAGATCAGCTAAAATAATGTTTATGAAAGTTAAGGCATACCCTCAAACATTATGATTATTAAGAATATTCCCCCCAGCATTGCCAACTAATTTGAGAACCTAAGGCATGAACAAATAGCTGTGAATAGATCAGTAATGATCTTTCTCTGGTGACATATTTACCTCCTGATAATGTCTTCTAAAGGCAAAATACTGCCCAGTGGATAACTACAGTGGAGGTACCATAAGTACAATGTAGGACTCAGGGAAGATGTGGTTTCACAGGCAACATTTTCAATCTTTCTAGAAAGCTCCTCCTAGGAACCCTTTTATCCTATTATGTTTAAGGCAGGCCTTCGACGTAAAAGAAACTAAAAGGGGGAAAGGAAACCAATCTGAAGATTCATATTCCAGAAAAGAGGAGGGCTTTCTTAGAGTCAAAGTGTGGTCAGTGTTAAGGACAAAGGCAGAGTCATGGCTGGTCATATGATACTCCAGATACGGTGCTGAGAATCTTTTTCATGTCTATTTAGCAAATGCAGGTGACTGAAAACATAGCCTGAAACTCAGATTCCAAGCTAGCCACAAGCATGAGTGACTTATCACAAGGCTCTTATAATACCAAAAATACACCTGAGAATTCAGTCACTTGTCAGACATTTATTCCCTGGTGGAGCTGGTTTTGTTGTTTCATTTCTAGGTCTGATACAAAAGATGAATTGATACAGAACTGGGTCTTTTGGCCAAAGCTAAGGATGAACCATGTTGCTGGTGGCCTCTGGTTGTGAGGTGAATACCAAACCTTTGTATCAAGACAGGGCAGGGAGCAGCAGTAAGGTGATAGAAAATGGCCCTCTAAGATTTTTCAGAAACTTGGAAAGCTCCAGAAGCTTCTTAGAAAGGAGCTCTCCTCTTCCACTGCTCACTTGGAGGACCCATTTTGTGGAAAGTTTGGCCAATGAGGTTCTTCAAAATTTATTTGATTTATAGTGGTAGAAATGTGTCCTCAAAGACCAGGAGGCAGAGATCATGGACCAAGACACTTTCTAGGAGACCATTCCTGTTGTCAGCTGTTTATATTCTAGTCCAATAACTTCATTTTATGTCCAGCATACACATTCTCCACCAAAACCCCCTAGAGTTCCTCCCATTTTTGTGGTTGTAAAAGTGTCAAACTGTCAGTCTCTTCCTCTTTCCTATTCTTGTAACTCTTCAATGTCTTACTGACGAGACTATTTTCTTTTTTTTCCTGACAAAACCATGCTTGCCTAGTTTCACTTGTTTGATGCATTCTCTTCCTACTAACAAAGCACAAGAACCACGTCCAGAAGCGTAAGGACACGTGCATGTTGTTGAACCCAGTGGTATTTTCCTACTCTGGAAGACTTCTTCAGATCTCAATTGCTATTATCCCACACTTACCATGCCCCTGTGCCTCTACACATCCCTTATCTCATTATGAAACGCTTTTCTCATGTTTTTTTTTTTTAAAGAAAAACATGAGACACACAGAGAGAGAGAAGAGAGAATCAATTTTATTTAGTTTCTCATGTGGCTTTTGTTGCTCCAACACTTCATTGTGTACGTGGTGCTGGGGTTCAAACTCATGTCCTTGGGCATACCAGGCAAAAACTGACACCGCTGAGCCACTGCTCCAGCCCCACCTCCATGTTTTCACTGCATTCTTACCTCCTTCTCTGTAGTCTTCCCGTCATTTGTGCTGGGTCACATTCCAGTCTAGTGTTCCATTGTCTGTGACAACTCACATTACCTAACTGATCTCTTAGAATGCTAAGAAATTGCTTCTGGATTTCTAGACATACTACAATGCAAGATATCTTCATAATGGCCAACAGGACATTTTTCCTGGAAGTAAAATATATGTCTCCTAGGAACTCTCCTAATGCTGGTGTTCTTGGGAACAAGTGTTGGCCAAGTGGGGATGGAGACATCTGGCAGGAACTAATAAAGGGGCAAAAATTCTCCCTCCATCTTTCCAGTCAGGCCAAAGACCCATTGTAGTTGAGTCATGTGGCCATACTATCAGTACCTTCGTTTTTTAATGCAATTGTATGGTAAAAAGATTGCCCCAACTCAGCAGGCAGTGAATTTGCATTCATTTTCAAAGGGAAATCATTGGATTATTGCAGATTTTAAACTGATAGGCAAATCCTCACAAGAGCTCGAAGTTCCCTTGAACTGTTGCCAGATTACACACAACATAGAATAAAAATGGATTCACAGGAAGCAGTAGCTAATGTTTCTCACAAGTGTTAAAAAGACAACTCATATTATTGCTCACTTTTGATGTACCATGATGCTTTGTGTAGCCCTTGGGTACCACTGAGCTATACTTGGCTATCCATGTTTTCAAGCTTTGATATAATAATAATAATAATAGGCAAATTTGAGAATACCAGCACTCACTGTAGAATGGAGAGTAACACTTTTACTTGGAATATGAAAATTACATATAATGATAAATTTAAATTCTGATCTGATATCTTCATAAAACATGTGTTCAGGCAGAGGGAATTATTTATAGTTTGTTAAGTGTTAAATTTAAAATGCCACTTGAGTACACTATGGGGATTCCATGAAGGAGAGAACGTTTCCTGTCCTATAAAGGGAGGCTGTTTTTGTACCTTCTGATCATGGTGACCGCTACAGAAAGTTAGACACTTTTGAAGGCCATCTTTTACTGTCTATTCCTGCTAAAGGCAAACAGGGAATAAGTGATCTTTTGATGTTTAATTCAAGCCTCTAGCAGCTAGTATTCTCTGGTTATCTAAAAATGGTAGATGGCAGTGGTTTAAAAGAGCTAGTCAGGTGGGCAACTTCACTCATGGGGGAAATACACAGACAAAGCTAAAGGAAAGCAAGTTGGAGCAGGGTGCTTTGAAAGGAAAATCCCTTTGATTAGGTTTTCAAATTATGGAAGTAACAACTTGGTTAAATTCATGGCTCTCTTCCTAATAGATCCATGGCCTATGAATTAGATAGTGTGATACTAGGAATCAAGGTCTAACCTCTGATGGTGGAAAAATTCTTTCTCCCTAAATGGACTAAAAGAGGTGAATCAAAAGCAGCAGTTTAAGGAGGAAAATAGTTTTGTTTCCAGAAGCTGTTATCTGAGACTTAAAGAACACACTGAAATATATCAGGTAATTTCCTTCCAGGCCTTTTTCCTCAGACAGAATCTAGCTTTGGGAGATTTCAATGAATAATGCATTGTTATGGTTTGGAATTGGTTATGTCCCCAAAAGCTCATGTGTTGGAAGCATAATCCCCAATACAACAAGGTTCAAAAATAGGATTTTTAGGCAATAAGTAGGGCTGACATCAGTGGATTAATCCATTTGGTGGATTGATAAGTTGAATAGACTAGTGGGTGGTGACTGTGAGCAGATGGGTCATGGCTGGAAGGAATAGGTCACTGAGGGCATGTCTTGGATTATATCTATCCCTGGTCACTTCCTCTCTCTCTCTCTCTCTCTCTCTCTCTCTGTTTCCCAGTTGCCACACCCTTCCACCACGATGCTATGCTTCACCTGGGACCCAGAGAAGTGGAATTGGCATACTATGGACTGAACCCTGAAACTGTGAGACCAAAATAAACTTTTCCTCCTCCCAGTTGTACTTATGCATTGGCACTGTGAAGATCTGGAATCTAACCCTGCATTTGATACAGAAATCTCAGTTTCAAATGAGCAGATCTTTCTATTCATAATGAGAATGAGGAAGACATACTTTGGAACTTTCTAGGTCTTTCTAAACTCACAAATTCATGGTGCTGCAATGTAAAGCTTCCTGAGTAGCAAAGAACCATCTGCTTAGAGATAGCAAGGAGGTGAGCTGCTGTGCTATTATTTTGGCTAAGAGGCAAGCCTTGAAATTGAATGGTACTTATGAAAAGGAACAAAATAATGGGATCCAGCATTTTATTTCTGCATTGAGTGTTTCTGCATTATAGTCATTCTAAAAGTAGGTTTCTCTCAAAAGGTGGTTTCTTTAAAAAGGCATCCTATTTAAATATAGGATAACATCAGGTAACAATTTAGTGATAAGAATTTGGCAGTGGTTTCATTTCAGCTTCTGGTGGGCTGATGAGAGTCACTTCCATCTGCTGTGCTGAGTAACAAGAACACAGGCAAGAAAGTAAGAAGAACCCCCACCCCACATAGGCAAAAAAGACTGTGGGCTCACCTACTCCTTACCCCTAGAGAATGTGGCTATAAAGTGTCTAAGAAGGAAGATGGGCAAATCTCCAGCATATACCTGCCTTTTCAGCCATCATCTTTTAAAACTGTCAAGAGATGAACTTGCAGGCAGAAACCATGGAATGGCATCAGCCTTGCCTAACTATGTGAATATACATTTGTTCTTGATTGTTTGATAATGATTCCCCCTCAATTGTAAGTTCATATTCAACCAACAAAAAAAAAAAAAAAGAGAGAAAGAGAGATGAACTTGCAAATTGTATTTTCCTTCTCCTCTTTTCAGTGTGGTAAGTACATCCAAATCAGTAAAAATGACAAGTTTGGGGACGGTAGTACTAATGGTAAGTGCAGTTCAGGCTAACGACACTCAAGGCTTAGATATAGACACCACTTTTGCCCAGTGGAGTTATCATCTAAACTGACAGTATGGAATTTTGGAGATAGGGAAGGAAACAGTCTTTGGGGTGATTCTGCAGTGCTCCCATTCAAGCCAAGATGAGTGAATTAAACAATATTGAAATGAACTAGCAATATATTGTTCTTCTTTCTTGCCTTTGTGCTGATGCCACAGCCATGTTCCGGACTTGCCTCTTATTACTTCCACAATCCTTCACTGCAGTCTAAGTCAGAATTTGTGTTTTTCAAATTTTTGACCATTTACATGAATGCCAAGCTAGACTACAAAGGTCTTGAAAAAGATTGCTGTGGTATCCTTCCCATTCCTTAGTGCTTAGGACCGCAGGCAGACTCCGTGGTTACTAATTCGCAAACTCTGCTTGACCTATTATCTTCCTCTAAACCGGGAGGCAGTTTTTCATAAAACCAAATTCATTCTATTTAAAGAACTGGTGTTTATTTTAAAACCACATCTTCCTTTTACTTTGGTATGGTAATATCTTTTCTTTGATTAAAATAATGGTATTTAAATGGTAAATGCCTATCTATTGTTTAATAAGATTGTTGTTGACAACAATCTCACTAGTCCTGTGTTTTATCCTATTACCTATTCCTTCTTTGGGTCCATAGGACCCAAAAGTCTGGGAAGCCCAGCTTTACAGGGCAGGGTTCTTACTTTTTGTTTGTTTAAAGCCAGGAATCTATAATATAGCAGTACTTCCTGATCTATGGTTTTACTTCCCATGATTTTAGTTACCTGTGGTCAATAGCAGTCTGAAAAGATTGAATGAAAAATTACAGAAATAAACAAGTCATAAGTTTTAAATTGCATGCCATTCCAAATAGCACGTAATCTCCTGCCATCTGGGCCAGGACATGAATCTTTCCTTTGTCCAACATTTCTGTGCCATATATGCTATCTGCCTGTTAGTCACTTAGTAGATGTCTTGGGTATCAGATGGACTGTCATGGTCTAACAGTAAATTTTCATAATTTAAGTAACCCTTATTTTAACTAATCATGGCCCCAAAGCACATGAGTAGCGATTCTGGCAATTCAGACATGCCAAAAGGAAACCATAAAGTGTAAAGGGAACGTTCTTGCCTCAATTAGGAAAGAAAAAAAAATTACTTACTGAGATTTGCTAAGATCTATGTTGCTGTTGTTCATCTCTTGTGTCTAATTTATAATCCAAATTTTATCACAGGTATGCATGCATATCATAAAGCAATACATAGAGAGTTTGGTGCTATCTGCAGTTCTGGGCATCATCTACTGGGCCCATGGATAAAAGGGAACTTATGCCCTATGTGTAGCTGAAGCCAATTTTTCCAGGACTGGTTCCCATTGCTGCTGCTAAATTTCTTCCTTCTGAGCATTATCTGAGTTTAATGAGCATGAATTCACAAGTATCCTCATCTTTGGTAGACCCTCTGACAAAATTTCTGACCCAGCCAGAAATTTTGCTAGAATGAATAGGACAGCAGCTTATCTCATACAAGCAGACATTTGAAAAGTATATGTATATTGGGCTTGCCCTTTAGTCACTCCTATAACCCTGCCTGTGCCATGCTAAAGAGCCAGGCCAGTCTGATGAATGATAAGAGGCACACGCGGCCCAGTCACCCCCTTTGCCCCAGCCAATAGCTAACTAACTGCCAGCCATGTGAATAAGGCTATCATGACTAGCTGGTGTCCTGCTACCTTACCAAGCCCAGCAGAGACCAGCAGGGACCATTCAAGAAATTCTCAGCAGAGTAATTACCTCAAAGAATGGTCATTGTTTTAAGTTACCATGCTTTGGGGTGGTTTATGATTTAGACAAAGATGATTGATGAGTGTCACGGTGCCTAGTCTTCAAGCATTATGGAGAATGTCTGAGGTCATCTTAGTCCCATAACAAATAGTAATGATATGACAAGTGTCGCTGGCTAAAAGTGAATTTTGACTCTTGCATTGTTTTAAAGCGAGAGGGACAGTGAGACAGAAAGAGAGAATCAATTTTATTTAGTTTTACATCTAGTCTTCATTGCTCTGGTGCATAGGGTGCTGGGGATTGAACCTAGGTCCAGGAGCATGCCAGGCAAGCACAGTAACTTCTGAGCCACCACTCCAGCCACGACTCTTGCATTTTTAAGGATCTCTTCTTTCTTCCCCCTCCCCATCTCCATTCCCTGCCACCCCACCCCCTCGGTTCTCCAAAACAGGAACCCAGTATGATACCTGGTTTTTAGAGACTACCCCAATCACCATGTTTTGAACCAATCTAATGCCTATCATCAGGGCTGGCCTCAAGGCCAGCCAACTGCCAACACTGTGATTTGAAGGTTGCAGGTTGTAGGACAGGCCACCTCTCTCCACACATCTCCTTGATTAATACTTGAAATGTCTGCATCAGCAATTTGTTCTCTGTGTTGAAGTCATGCTCCCCTTGAGGCCTTTTAAAAAATGCAAACATTCCTGGTTTGGTTAGCATACTGTCTTCCCTTCCCTATGACTGGACCTGTCGATCTCAGCACCAAGGGTTAAAGTTGGGGTAAGGGAAACAACGAAACGGAGAAGCAATGCTGAAAGGGGCAAAAAAGGACCCTGGAGACCAAACAGGGTACTGAACACACTTTTTAATGTTGCTGAGTCGGCTCTGCTTCCTCATGAGAGCCTGGCCAAAGGTTGAATTGCCCACTCCAAGGAGAGGAGAAATAGAATCTGCCTGGCCTTTGGATTCTTGCACTGGGGGCGGGTATGGGTGGGTACAGGAAAAGATTCATCACCTCCAAGTATTAGCCCTTACCTCCGAAGGCTTCATCTACTTTGTATCCCCATATCAGTGTTTTTTGGATGCTTTCACAGGGTGCACATCAGCCCTCCGCTCTTGACTATACTGTCCGTTGTCAAGCACTGTCTACTTTTTCTAAAAGGTTCTTTGGATGTGAATTGGTTTTGCCAACATGTAGAACTATTGTGATGAAAGCCACAGAGGGCACAGGCAGGCAGGATGCAGGGCTTGTGGCTGCCAGATTCCTTCTTTCTGAGCATTATCTGAGTTTAATGAGTTGAAACTCACAAGTATAATTAGCACGAGGCTTAAGATACTACTCTCTGTATGTAATTGAATTTGTCTTGAACAATTGCATTTATTTACATGTTCAACTAGATGTTTGTCTTTGTTGATTCCAAAAGTCTCCATCATATTTGTCCAGGGAGCCTTAGCATGGCCAAGGATCCTTTGTAAAGAGCTAGGGTGTTTCAGGATCTCTTTCCTTGCGTTGGAAAGCAAAGTTTGTGAAATGCAATCCTAGGAAATTACCTAAAAGACTTTAGGCTTTCTGATGTGAGGCACGTTATCAGCTTTCTAAATGTATAGCCTTAAGCCTCAAAAGAATGCTGTTCTATTGCTTAATACAGCAACCTGAAGCCTCCTGGGGTGAAAAGCGGTTAGCATAATTAAACTGCTGACTGTTCCTGAAGAGGGAAGGTGGGTTTTGTTTTAAGATTACAACTAGCATTTCCAAGAGACTTAGACTTGGGGCCATCTTGATAGCATAGGGTATCTTGCATTCTGCCATCCTTGAATTGCAGGCGTAGCAAACTAAAAGTGCTTGTAAGAGACAGTGTAATTCCATACACATGTTCCCTAGGGTAGCCCCAGACACAGATGAAAGTATCTTTTCCCTCCCTCCCCTCTCTCCCTTCCTTAGTTGGCAAAAGCGGAGTGGGAACAAGACAATATTTGCAAAGCTGAGCCTTCCTTCCCAGGCATTTGGAGCAAAATCTCTAAAGACCTATGATCTCATTCTCAGACCCCAGAAGCACCCTAGGAACTGCAAGGCTTGGCCCAGTGCGATTGCTTTCATGTCACTTCAGTTGAGACTTCTCTGCTTTCCTTGTATCGGTGTTTCTAAAAACAGAATAAAATATAGACATAACCTCTTTGCAAGAATGCAACCCACAGATTAACAGTTGAATTATAATGTTACTAAAATTTGTACAAACATAAAAACACTTAGAGCTTCAAAAGAGCTAAAACAAATTTACCAATAAAACAAACCTATAAAACCAGTGACATTTAAATTAACAACATTAATTTAAAGAGATGCCTGACTCTTGTTTTGCAGAACCCCACATATGAATTGGTAGGATGACTGTCACATGTGTTCTGAACAGTTTGCTGTCTTGGATCCCAGGGAGGGATATGGTGTTTTGACACTTTTCTGTGTCAAAAACAAAGTGAACTTTTGTATGTATAACACACTCAGCATTTGGGCTTCCACGATGAGAATGTCCATTTATATAGGAAGTCTGCCTCTGTGTTTCTTGCTTTCACCTGTGACAATTAATGTCAAGATGTATTAGCAGAGAGTGAGCCACCGGGAAGAGAGAGTCGTAGGCAGAATAAGGTGTTGGTTGCCATGGTATGGGGTCCACTCCCAGGGGAGGGATACCTGCCTGAGTGAACAAGCCCCAGCTTCCAGAGTCTGAGGACCACTTGCAGTCTGTGGAGGGAGTGAGGGATTTGGAAAGAATGTTGACAGACATGCTTGAGCTTGGTCAGGGGAACTGTCATAAGCATACACGTGAGGACAGCCCATTATCTCAGCAGAGGCCCATGGAATTCTCCATGACAGCAGAAGGTAGAAAGTATCAGTGTGTACCTTCTCTTTCCAGGAAATGACACCTGGTTCTTCTCCTTAGAATTCCTATTTTCTGTGGCTCTCTTAAAAGTGGAGCTCATTAATCCACGCTCTGCAGACCTTAGCCTTAGAAGACGGAATGCTCACTCTTTTGGAGGCTGAATGCCATATCTAAAATTCTGCTGGTCCCCTCTCCTGCAGCAGGGAAGTACTTGCCCTGTCTTGACTGACATTCATTTGCTCTTTCTGGTTGGGGTCTCTATTGTACATTTGAGAATCCAGTTTCTGGTCTTCATCAATGCCTTTATCCTGTTAGAATTTTTAGTGGTTTACTTGGACTGCCAGTTCATTGGCCAAACCTTGCTATTCTTAGACTCCCTCAGAGTCAGTGGCTTTTCACTGCTGTGGTGCCTCAGCCATATCCTCAGGTGGCTGCTGCGTCACCATCCTGTCACTTAGAACTCTTGCATTCTGACAGCTTAACTTTCCACTTCTCACTCTCTGGTCATAAACTCCTACCTTCACTCTCACTACTCCCATTCTTTGATCCATTCATCTAAACATCTCTGATTGCTCTAATTTATTCCATTCTGCCGCTTTATCTTAACTTTATATCCTCACGGCTTAGATTTCATGGTCCATTGCTTCTACCACTCAAGGGCCAAACTTCTCAGTTCCTTTCATCTATTATTCTGCCTTACACATGCCCCATAAAACCTCAACACCAAATCTACTTAACTGTTTCACTTCTGTGTTTTCTTATACCACAAACTTCTCAGACTGGTGATGCTGATTTATAGCTTCAATTGGATCAAAGCTTCTGGATAATCCTTATATATCTTTCTTATCTATTCCCCACAGTGGTTATTTTAAATCTCATCTCTTCTAAAGTCTTCTACCCCTCCATGCCTTCTCTTTAGAAGGGTACTAAAATCCTTGTTCTTTAAGAAAATGAAATCCCTTCTGTAGAAACGACCTGCATTTTCTGTTTCCCTACCAGAACTTGCAATGTAGGCATGGATTTGTGCCTTCCGATTCAATAGACAAGAAGAATCTACCTACCTCATGACTCTCACCAGGGTAACCCTAGTCTAGGCTCATTGCTCCACCATTGTTATTGATCAGAGCTCTCCTTGCCTTTCAAGAGTCTTTGTTATTCATCTATTATCCTTTGTCTTAAAGCTTCAGCTACTTCACCTCTATTGGCATATTTCTATAAGCACTCAAGCACACTCAAGTTTCTTCTTGGTGTGGTTTGTCTGTGTACCTCAAAGTTCTTGTGTTTTCTAAAAACTGAATCCCCAGTACAACAGTGATGAGAGTTGTAACCTTTAAGAAGTAATTAGTTCATGAGGATTTTGTGCTCATGAATAGATGAATGCCATTATAGTTTAGTAGATTAGTTATCACGGAGGTGAGTTCCTGATGATAGTTTGGCTCCGTTCCATCTCCCTCTTCCACCTTTTTCCCCTTCTTGCCTTCTGCTATGAAATGATAACAAAAATGACCTTACTAGATCATTTGATCACCTTGATATTGGATTTTCATGCCTCTAGAACTGAGGGAAATAAATTTCTTTTCTTTATACATTATCTAGTTGGTGGTATTCTGTTATAGTAACACAAAATGAACTGACATTCCTGCATTTAAAAAATAATTACATTCTCACTGAATTTCCTCTCTTTTTAAAACCCATCACCCTGTTTCCTTCTCTCCGCAATAAATCCATTGAAAGAGTTGTCCACTCACATTGTCTTCATCTTCTCCATCACGGCCCATTCACTCCTTAATCTATAGCCTACAATAGTCATCCTTGCGGAAAAGCACTGCTTGGTCCTTGTCTTCCTGTTACTGAATCCAACACAGATTTTCCTTCCAAGCTTATGTCCTGTGACATTTACCCTTGTGGACCACTCCCACCTACTCAACACTCAGCATTAACTTCAGTGGCACTGCTCTCCCTGATTTTCTCCCTATGTCTCTGGGTGATATCTTAGCCTGATCTTTATCTCTGTATAACTTTGGAGGTTCTTGAGCTCCTCCCTTAGAGCCTCTTTTCTTCCTACTTATTCATCTTCCCTTGGAAGTCTCAATCACTACCACATTCTCAAGTTGTTGAAGAACTAGGGAAGCAACAAGGATGAATTTGAATTAATCAGTCTCTGGGCTCAGATGGAGAATTATACTCAATTGACCTACTTGGAGGTAGTCCACTATAAGAGAGTGAAACTAGGAAGACTTTTGATGATTGCAAAAGACTGAAAAGACATGTTATAAATTTAAGGAAACCATAAAGGTGACCTGTTTACTTACATTTATTAAGTTTTGGGAGGGCACATGTTTGGTGAGTTAAACATGGACACACGTTCTTCGAAATTCTTTCCTCTAAGAATTGAGATCTATTTCCATTATCCTTGAATCTAGACAGGCTTAGTGACTGCTTTGATAAATGAAATATGACAGTAGTGATGCTATAACAGACACTAAGCCTAGGCTTTAAGAGATTGGCAACTTCCATTTCCTGCCTCTTAGAACCCAAACTCATGCTGTGAGATTATCCAAACAGCTACATGGAAAAACTCAAGTAGAAAGGGGACTCAGCTAGTAGCCTCAGATAATGTCCCAGCCAAGAGCCAGTATTAACTTGCCAGACATGTGAATAAGACATCATAAAACTGAATCCTTCCAAACTCAGGGGAACCACTCCAGCTGATGCTCCATGGAAAAGAGATGAGATATCTCTGTCAAGTCCTTCCCAAATTAGATTCATAACTCAATGAATAACTGTTATTGCTTTATGCAACTAATTTTCAGGGGTATTTTTAGGTAGCAATAAATAATTGGGTAGCATAGGAGGTTTAAAACAATGTCAAGTGATTCTAAAAGGTTCAGTGAAATTTTCTATATTTTTAGAAGGCTTGGAGGAGAAAGTTCATTCCACTAGAAGAAAGTAGCCTGCTTCAAACACCATCTTGTCTTCTTAAAAAAAAAAATTACAAAATGCTTGACCTCAGAGATGCTAGAGAGTTTGAGAAGAAGTGGTATTATGGGTTAGATATTAGGTGTCACCCAAAAGCTCATGTGCGAGACAATGCAAGACGGTTTATAGGTGAAATGATTAAGTTATGAGATACTTGATTTCATTAGTGCATTAGTGCATTAATCCACTCATGGGGATCAACTGGGTGGTAACTACAGGCAGGTATGGTGTGATTCCTGGAGGAGGTGCATCATGGGTGGTATGCCTTTGGGGTTTATATCATGTCCTTGTTGAGCAGAGTACTCTCCCTCTACTTCCTGGTGCCATGCTCCAAGCCACTCTCCTCTGCCATGTTGGTCTGCCTTACCCTGGGTCTGGAGAAATGGATTCTGCTGTCCATTGACAGAAACCTCTGAAAATGTGAACCCAAAAATAAACTTTTCCTCCTCTAAACATTTTGTCAGGTATTTTGGTCACAGCAGATGAACAATATTGACTGAACAAGCAGGTTATTGCAGGAGAAAATAGGAAGCAAAAGAGCTAAGTACAAAACTTCTGAAAAGTAGAGTTGGATTAAGAGCAGGCAGAAATCTGTCAGGCTTTTCATCTAAAAAACCTGCAAGGTCATTTTCTGTTTTACTGCCCCTTAAAATAAGCGTTAGAAAAAGATGGGCTTAGTTATACTAAGACAATTAACCAGGCTGTGTCAACTCAGCTCATGACTGGATTGAGGTGGTTATATAATTACCTGGTCTTCTTAAGACAAAAGTAGCACAAAAGAGTTACTGGTGAAAACTATCATCTGAAGCTTTAATGATGTTTTAAATTTGACAATGTCCACCATACTATCAAAACTAGACTATTGAAGGTTCAAGAATATGCAACCTATAATAGAGAGGAAATATAAAGCAATAGGAGACCCACAGAAAAACCAAAGTTGGACACAAAGACAAGAGTTTTAAAATCAAGGTTGAAATGTTAAAGAAACTATTGGAAAGGATGTACAAAAATGAATGACAATGATGAATTACAAAGGAGGATTATGATTCATAGAAAGAATTAAGTGGATAAACTAAGAATTTAAAATATAGTATTCAAGATTAAGATATTGTGTGGGTTTAAAAATCAGACAAGAAACATCAAAACACAAAATTAATGAACACAAAGATAGACAATGTGAAATAAAGTGAAGCATAGTGAGAGTAAAAAAAATATGGAGAAAATCGCTAAAAGGTAAGAAAATACAAGACACAGACAGTTAAAAGGCCTAGCATGTGCAAGTGAAATCCTAGAAGGAGATAGAGAATAGAGTCAAAAAAAAATATTAGAGGTGATAATTGCTGTAGTTTTCATAATGTTAAAGATAGGACAAACTCACAAAAGTCAATGGACTCCTAAGCAGGGTAAGTAGAAACAACCACCCCTAGGCACAGTTTAATAAAATTTTTAAGTACATAGAACAAAAGGAAAAAAGTCTCTTGAGATTGTGACCTAGAAAGAGAGTTATTATCTTCAAATGAGAAACAATGAGACTGATGGCAGACTTTTCAACAGAAGACATGAAAGCCAGAAGACAACAGAATATTATCTTTAAAGTGTTGGGAGGAAGAGAGAGAAAGAGAGAGAAGAAAACAACTTGGTGGAATTTTATGAGAAAATGACATTGAAATGGTGATCAAACTAAAGAAATAAATTCATTTCCAGAAAAGCATATTTGAAAAAATTTTTCTCCAGACTATTAAAACCACAAACAATTTTAAAGAAAGTTCTTCAAGCTGAAGGAAGTGATTTGAGGGGCTGCAGTGGTGGCTCAGCCATTACATGGCTTGCCTGGCATGTGTGAGTACGCAGGTTCAAACCCTAGCACCACGTACACAATGAAGTGTCTGAGCAATGAAAGCCACGTGAAAAAGTACATAAAATTGATTCTTTCTCTCCTTTCTCACTGTCCCTCTCTCTTAAAAAAACAAACAAACAAATAAATAGTAAAAAATGAAAGTGACTTGAGATAGAAGTAAAGAACTGATGGAATAACAATGAAGAGACTAATATTGATAATCTTTAGCAAAATTAAAAATACCTTGTGGCCTAATGATATGTAGAAGTGCATGACATGACTTCATTTAACGGGGAGGGAAACAGAGCTGAACAGTTGTAAAAATCTTGCATTATATGGAAAGTAAGTATATTAATTTAAGGCAGATTGTAATGAGTTAAAGCTGCAGGCTATATAATGATGTAAACCTAACCAATAAGGAGAAAGGAGCAAATGTTAAAAACATATTTTGTTAATCTTGTCAAAAGACAGAGTTGCAAGCTTATTTTAGCAATCTTTTTTTTTTTTTTTTTCTCAAGTACTGGGGATCAAATCCAATGTCTCACACATGCTAGGCAAGGGCTCTATTCCCAAGTTAATTTAATAATCTTAGTTGTTTTTCGATTGCAATTCTGGAATAAACCACACCTGATGAATGAATATTCCAATGAATCAGAGATTGATTTTACAGACAGAAAGGTGCTGAGGTGAGCAGAAACAGGGAACAAAAGACAGAGGGGCCATTTCGAAGTTCCTTTCCCTGTTAAGGTCAAAGCAGAGAAGTCCTTATTGGCCTGTTTGGGGATTTGGCTAGTATCCCTCTCTCCTGATTTCTCAGGAGGTCAAATAAAGTATTTAGTTTTGCCTTAATGGCATGTGTGTCCAGTATGAGTGACTTTATTTGATTTGATCTGTTGGGCCCCATGGAAGAGCTCAGTCCAAACCAATGGCCTTTTATAAATTTTATTTAACAATCTCAAAAAATGAAGAAAAAAAAGGAGAAATAATAGAATTTTAAAAACAAAAAGTACAAATTGTGGAGAAACAGAATTGAGCCATTGTGCCAAAAAACTCACACTTAGCCCATTAAGTCAAACCATTTAATTAAGCTGCTTAACTGTCAGATTGAAGTTTGTGATTGCCCCAGTTGTACCCACAGGATGAAAAGTGATATATGCTCATTTAAATTTACTCAGTGATGACCAGCAAATGCAATTTGCATTCACTTTACCTGCATCCCAATAAGTTGCATGCACCACACTCTGCCCTGAAATTAGATTTGCCCTAGCATCTTTCAAGAATTCCATTATGGTGTTCTTATCCTGTGAATATTTGCTCCATCGCCCATATCTTCTTTCTCTTCCCCTCAGCTAGTCTTCAGAGATCCCTGATACTGTCAGGTTATAACTTTGATTTAAGGAATCATCTTTTTAGTTTTCATATACCTGAGTAAATAATAGGCATTGAAAATGCTGTGACTGTTGTCCTCAGGATAGTATACATTAACACCCAACACCTCTAAAAGGGGAGGGAGCAGCATGCCCAGTAAGCAGTCAGACTGGAATGCGAAAAAATGATAAAGTACAACTCTATCAGGAGTTACACTAAAGTAAAATATGTCAAATTGAAAGAAAAGCAACACTGTGCTTTTTATAGTACAACGAACTATAGTATAAAGGCATTACGAGGGCTAAATAAAAAAAGATGGAGAAAAGATATACTAATACCAGCCAAAATAAAATTAATGTACCTATATTACTCTCAGATAAAGAATGCATATGACATCTTATGACAGGTAAAAAATCAGTTCAAGAAGATCTCAAATTTGCTTTTCCCTAATAAAAGAGATCCAAAAAATACACTAAAGCAAATGTTGACAGAATTTAAAACAAAACAAAATAATAACTAGATGCATTCTCATAGTTGAATATTGTAATACTCCTCTGTCTGTAACATATAAAAACAGCAGACAAAAAAAGATCAGTAATGATTCATATCCTTACAATTACTTATTAAAAAATACATATTTCATGAAATAATTATAAAAATCATATTCCAATATGCATAAAACACTAACCAGGGTAGACCAAATGTTGAGCCAAAAAGAGCTCTCCAAAATATCAAAGATTTGGAATCACACAGAATATTTGTCTCAGACCACAGAAAAAAATGGAGTAAAAATACATAATAAAGAACTAGAAAAATCACAGATGCTTGAAAATTAAATAACTCATGGACAATGAAGAAATTGCAAGGGAAATTAGAAAGTATTTTGAGCTGAATGCTAATAAAAGCATGGGAACAAGTAGGACACCATGAAAACAGGGCTCAGAGAAAATTCTCTTGTTATACATTCACTTATTAGAACTGAAGATTTAAAAACTGCATTTCTATACCCCAAAACTAGAAAAAGATTTATACTGTATCCAAATAAAATGAAAGAAAATAACATAGGTAAAATCAGAGATTTTTTTTAAGTGGGTCTTTGTAAAGATTAAAACCTCAAAACTACTAGAAAGGCCAATTTATATAACAGTAGGGAGAAAAAAATGTAGTGTCATAGTATTAGGACAGAATAGAGAAACAAAAATGTATCTGCAAATGTTAGGAAATAATGAGCTATTATGGCCTGCCAAAGTTTTATTAGGTAAAACACAAATTCCTAAAAAACACATCATCAAGAGACGTAAGAAGAAACTTCAAAAACTGAATAGTCCACAGTCAACTGAATCTGTAATTAAAAACCTTCACACAAAGACAACTCTAGAACCAGGTTGTTTTACTGATATATTTTTCCAAATAGTTAAGAAAGAAATGATACCAAAAGACTCAATGATTTCCAAATCAAAATGCTAAAATGCCTTAATTTGCTAGTATTTGCAAAGTTTATTCTAAATTTTACATGGAAATGCAAAGAACTTAGAATAGCCTAAAGAATCTTAAACAAGAAAAAAAAAACAAATATGGAGAATTTATACTACCAAGCACATGAAGATAACATTGCTCATCAGGGTATAAATTATATCCATAGAAGAGAACAGAGAGCCCAGAAATATCCCCATTCTATTCTGTGAGAGGGAAAAATGGTCTTCCATCCAATAAGTAATGATAAGTCAGTTGGAAACTTTTATAGGAGGAATAAAATGAACTCTGAGTTCTACCTCACATAATACACAGAACAAGTTAGAGGAATGTGTGTATGTGTGTTATAAACACCTAAATATGAACTACCCTTTTGGAAATTTTCAAGTATAAAATGTATTATTGTTAGCTATAGGCACTACATTGCAAGCAGATCTTCAACTTAACCTGCAAAATTGAAACTTATAATCCTTTGACCATTTACTCCTCCTTTCTCCCTCCCTCCCCCTGACAATCAGCATTCTACTTTCTACTTTTATGAGCTTGACTGTTCTAGATTCCATATATAAATGAGATCACATAGAATTTATCTTCCTGTATCTGACATATTTAACTTTGTATCATGTCTTCCAAATCTATCCATGTTGTTCAATGTGGCAGGATTTCTTTTTTAGAGTTGAATAATATTCTATGTATATATATATATATATATAGAGAGAGAGAGAGAGAGAGAGAAAAAATATATATATAATATAAAATCATACATACACACAGTCCCACCAACAGTGTACCAGGGGTTCCTTTTCTTCATATCCTCTCTACTACTTGTTATATTTTGCTTGTTAATCATAGTGATTCTAAAAGGTGAAGTGATATCTCCTTGTGGTTTTGATTTACATTACCCTAATTATTAGTGATAATTACCATCTTGTCAATAATCTGTTGGCCATTTGTACATCATCTTTTGAGAAATGTCTGTTCAGGTTCTTTGTCCACTTTATAATCAGGTTATTAGTATTTTTACTATCAAGTAGTAGAAGTTTCTTATGTATTGTGAATACTAACACTTTGTCAGATATGTGTTTTATGATTATTTTCTCCCACTCTATAAGTTGCCTTTTCATTTTGTTGACTGTTTCTTTTGGTATGAAGAAGCTTTTGGATTTAACATAGTTCCACTTGTTTATTTTTTTATATAATATCCCAAAAAAAATCATTGCTAAGACCTTTGTCAAGGAGTTTTTCAACTATATTTACTTTTAGGAGTTTTATGCATTCATGTCTTATATTTAAGTCTTAATCCATTTTGAGATGATTTTTGTGTGTGGTATAAAATAAATGTCCCACTTCAATCTTTGCATGTCGATATCCAGTTTTCCCAGCATCAGTTTTTGAAGTAATGGTCTTTTGCCTAATTTGTATTCTTGGCACTTTCATTGAAGATTAATTGATGGAAATTTGTGAGTTTATTTCTGGGCTTTCTGGTCTGTCCATTTGTCCATCCATGTGCTTTTATGCCAGTGCCATGCTCTTTTGATTTTTATAACTCTGTAATATAATGTAAAATCAAGAAGCGTGATACCTCCAACTTTGTTCTAGCTCATGGCTGCTTTGTCTATTCAGTCTTTTGTGATTCCTTATGAATTTTAAGACTATTTTATCAATTTATGTGAAAAATACCACTGAAATTTTGATTGGGATTATATCTATAGATCACTTGGGTGGTATAAAAATTTTAATATTAACTTTTCCAGTCCATGAACATGAGCTATTTTTCCACTTATTTATGTCTTTCTTAATGTCTTTCATCAATGTCTTATGTTTTTCACTGTAAAGATATTTTACTCTTTTGGCTATATTTATTTTAATTTTTTTTATTATTGGTGCTGTTGTAAATAGGATTATTTTCTTTCTTTTTCAGAGAGTTCATTGTTAGTGTGAAAACACAACTGGTTTTAGTATGTTTATCTTAAATCCTGAAACTTTACTGAATTTGTTAGTTCTTAGAGTTTTTGGTGGTTTCTTTAGGTTCTCTATGAGGATTATATTGTTAGGAGAAATATTTTATTTCTTCCTTATCATTTTGGATGTCCTTTCTTTCTCTTGCCTAAATAATTGCTTTGATGAGGACTTTCAATCCTATGTTGAATAGAAGCATAAGAACAGGAACTCTCATCTTCCTTTCAGTTTTTCACAATTAAGAATGATGTCAAATGTGGGCTTTTAATATATGGACTTTATTATATTGAGGTACATTCCCTCTACACCTAATTTCTTGAGACCTTTTTATCAAGAAACGATGTTGACTTTTTTTTCAATTGCTTTTTCTGCATTTATTGAAGTCATCATAAGATTTTTTTATCCTTCATCTGTTAATGAGGTGTATGTTGGACAATCTTTGCATCCCAGGTAAAAATCCCATTTGATCATAGTATATAATCCTTTCAAAGTGCTGTTAAACTTGATTTGCTATATTTTATTGAAGCCTTTTGCAATTATTCTCATTAGGGATATTGGCCTGTATTTCCCCTCCTGGTAGTGTCCCTATCTGGCTTTTTTTTTCCCCTAAATCAGGATAATACTGATTTCATAAAATGAATTTGGAAGTGTGCCCTCATCTTCAATTTTTTGGAAGTGTTTGAAAGGAATTGGTATCAATTCTTTAAATGTTTGGTAGAAATTGTCAGTGCAGCCATCTGGTCCTGTGGTTTTCTTTTGAGAGAGTTTTGATTAGTGATTCGATCTTCTTATTCATTTTAGTTTGTTCAAGTTTTCTATTCATGATTCAGTCTTGGTAGAGTATGTATTTCTAGGAATTTATCCATTTCTTCTAGGTTGTCCAATTACTTGGCACATGAACATTCATAAGGTCTGTCATGATCCTTTGTATTTCCATGGTGTCAGTTGTAATGTCCCTTCGTTCATTCATAATTTTAATTGAGTCAACTCTTGTTTAGTCAAGCTAAAGGCCTGTCAATTTTATCTTTTCAAAATCCAATTCTTAATTTCATTGATATTTTGTGTTGTTATCTATTCTCTATTTTACTTATTTCTTCTCTGATCTTTACTATTTCCTTGATTTTGCTAACTTTATGCTGTGTTCTTCCTTTTCTACTTCTTTGCAAAGTTGGTTTATATGAAATATTTCTTTTTTCTTAATGTGGGCTTTCATTGCTATAAACTTCCCTCTTAGAACTGCTCTTGCTACAACCCACATTTTGGCATGTTGAATTTCTACTTTTGTATGTCTCAGTACATTTTTTTATTCCCTTTTTGTTTTGTTTTTTGACCAATTCATTGTCCAGGAATGTGATGCTTAATTTTTATGTCAGTGAATTTTTCAGTGTTCCTTTTGTTCTTGATTCCTGGCTTCATAACATTGTGTTCAGAAAAGATACTCTATATGGTTTCACTCTGCTTAAAATTGTTGACTTTTGTTGTGAGCTAACATATGATACATCATGGACAACATGCCATGTGCACTTGAAAAGAATGTATTATTAGGCTGCAGTGGTATGGAATGTTCTACATGTGTCTTTTGGGTCCATTTGGTCTAACGCGTTATTCAAACCCACTTTTCTCTTACTGATTTTCTTTCTGGGTTATCTTTACAGTATTTAAAGTTGGGTACTGAAGTTCTGTACTATTGTTCTGTTGCTGGCTGTTTCTCCCTTAAGTACTATTAATACTTGCTTTACATATTTGGATGCTCTGAAGTTTGGTGCATGTATATTTATAATCATTATATCCTCCTGATGCATTAACTGCTTTTTGATTATATAATGATCTGTTGTCTCTTTTTACATTTTTTTCCTTAAAGTCTATTTTGGCCTATATTAATATAGGTACACCTGCTCTTTTGATTATGATTAGCATGGGCAATTTTTTTCTGTCCCTTTCCTTTTAGCCTATATGTATCCTTAAAGTTAAAATGAGTTTCTTTTAGGCAGCATAGATTTGGAGTTTTTTATATTCAGCCAGCCACTTATGTCTTTTGATTGGATAATTAATTTATTTATATATAGTAATTATTGATAAGTAAGGACTTACCATTGCCATTTTGTATTTAATTGTTTTATGGTTATTTGATAGTTCCTTTATTCCTTTCTTGCTGTCTTCCTTTGGTGTTTAATGATTTCATTATATTCATATGATTCAATTAGAGATTTTATCTTTGTGATTACCATGAGTCTTTAATAACACATTTTGTAGTAATAACAGATTCCTTTTTTTTTTTTTAAGAGAGAGAGGGACAGTGAGAGGGAGAAAGAAAAAGAGAAAATCAATTTTATTTAGTTATTCATGTGGCTTTCATTGCTCTGACACTTCATTGTGTACATGGTTCTGGGGTTCAAACCTGTGTCCTTACGCATGCCAGACAAGTCCCGTAACTACTGAGCCACTGCTTGAGCCCCAGTAAACAGTCTTTTAAATTTAAAATCACATAACTTGTTCACATGCAGAACTTCTACATTTTTACTTGCTTTATACTTTAGGTTAGTGATGTCATAACATAAATCTTTTCATATCATATAGCCATCCAAAATTATCACAGCTAAATTTATTTTAATATATTCTCATGGAGTAATGCTCTCTTTGTAGCAGTTACCTCATATGCAATTCTACATTCCCTTATGTTACCTTTGATCAGACAACAAGTTTCATAAAGGCACAGAATGAGATATTGTTGTCAAATACTTCATTCCCAGCATTGAGCATAGTACTTATTAGACTAGTTGCATAATATATAATTACTAAATCGATAAATTGATAGTAATTGAATTTTTGTATACTTGGATGTTTAATTTCTGCCTTCTCTCCATAAGAGCAAGATCATCCCTCTTTTTTACTAATGCATCCTTTGGGAATAATGCTACATAAGTGATCCTCCATGTATATTTGTTTAATAAATGAATGAATTAGAAGTGATGGTTCCTGGGAACTGTGAAAAAGATAAAAAGGGAGTTCAGGCAATAGCTTAAGGTGAGATGTCGCTTTGGTATTTAACAACCAAAGGCCAGGGTGTTCTCTCTCAAGTTCCACCTGAACTTTAAGAGGAATCTAATACTGTAATCCAAAGCCATGAATAAGTCCACATTTAGGTACCTGAGTAGCTCAACAAAAGGTCCATTTGAGAACAACAGAGAGCTTTTCAGTTTGATTTCAAATCTTAAACCTTCCATGCAGCCATTTTCTCTACCCATCCACAAATTCAATCCTGTTTGGGAAGGTCTGGGGCAGATTACACTGTGGCTCCTCTCTTGTCAACATATCTGATAGGTTCTGTTGAACATAGAAGCTAGCCTGGGAGAAGAGTTGAGAAATTGTACGGTAAGCATTGATCAGAGAGAGAGTTCCAAATGAATGTGGGAAGGAAAACCCACCCTGCAGGTTTGGTTAATGTTGGAGAAAAAGCTCTAAGATCTGCATCTAGGGTTTTTAATTGTTTTTCTTGTTATTGTTTTGCTCTTATTTTTAGCAAAAAACAAAACAAAATGCAGTCATTTCGTGGACCAGAGCCGCGACTCGGCAATTTTGGCTCTTCTCTGGCATGCACGAGGATGCAGGTTCAAACCCCAGTACCACATACACAACAAAGTGTCTGAGCAATGAAAGCCACATGGAAAACGAAATAAAAATTGATTCTCTCTTTCTCTCTCTCACTGTCCCTCTCTTTAAAAGCCAAAACAAAAATAAAAGCAAAAACAAAAAAGTAATTTCTTTATCTTGAATGTAAAGAAGTGAAGGGAGCAGGGTTTCTCATAGTTTTTGGTGCTGCTGCTTTGTAAATGCCCATACCTATTTTAGGTCACTATAGCATTCTCCACTCCCTGTTGAATTCTGTCTGGTAGGTTCTTCCAGAAGGTTCCATCTCCCTGGGTGGCCATTTCACACAGGTTGCATATTGGATGCTTATAGGATTCTTATATAGTATTCTTATATTACAAACATTATTTCCTTTTTTTCTTCCTCCACAGTCCAGCCTTTGTCAACTATATAACAGAAAGCCAATGGGAAGCATATGTGCCTATGTATGAGGAGCTGTGTTACAGGGTGAGCAGCAACTGAGGAAAGATAACAGCTCTAAAGGGAAGGAGAAAAATCAGTGGACAGGGTTGCTCTGCCCTGCCCCATGTAATGATTCTTCTTTTAAATGTCTATGTTTTGATATGTTAATGTATGTGCCAGACATTAGGAATAGGAGCACAGACTTTTCAAAATGTAAAGTATTTTTGTTGTTGCTGTTGACCACCAGAAAAAAAAAATACTGATTAGGGCGGAAACGATACAAAAATAACCAATAAGCAAAAGATTCAGTGATTTTACAGTTAGCATCTCTCTCACTCCTTTTTCTTTTCTCTCTCTTCTTTTCTTTCATTTCTTCTTTCCTTCCTTCTTCCTTACTCTCCCTTCTCTCCCTTCCTCCTTCCTTCCTTTTCATTGGTGCATCATGAGTACACACCCATGTGATGCCTTGTGACATATTTGTGCGTGCCCATAGCACTACTGTCTTATAGGCTCTGTAGAGTTGCTACCTCCCTCTTGTTCTCTAATTGTTTTTCCTTCAGGCTGGAACATCCCAAATCATTTTAAAGTAGAAAAACATGAAGATCCCCTCCTCCATGACCTTCAAGGTACTTTTGGGCAATTTTCCTTTTAGTGCACTGGGACTTTTGTTGATAAACATAGAAATGGTACTCTTTGAAATCATTTATCCTCACACTAATTGAGTCGTTATCATTCATTAGCACCTCCATTCAAATAAGTTTGTCAAAATAGTTTTAGTTTTCTAATGGACTGAAACTCAGAATTGGTCAGCTTTTCTAGAAGAAGGTATAACATAGCTGATCTTGCCCCAACCCAGGGAAATCTTTGTGGTGTAGGTGCCAGACCGTTGTTGAGGGACTGCGTGTGAAATAACAGTTAGCCACCTAGTAGGAACTTTTCTTTTCTATTCACTTTCAATACTTTTAACCAAAACGCAATTTTCATTTTGGTTCTGAAGAGTCCTAACAGCTCTGTAACACTGATATTTCTCATTTAAACCAAGAGAGACGAAGCTCAGGCTCAGGGCCAACTATGGTACTGTTAATGTTCTTTCATTTTTCATATTTATTATTGGTGTTACCATGTGTTAGCGACCAATGATATTCATTTTCCACTTATTCATTTAAACAGAGTAGGATACTTCCTCTGTGCTAAGCTCAGTCCAAAACATTGATAATTCAGTGGTTAACAAAATATAGTTCCTGATGTTGTGAAATTTACAATGTTGTGATAAAACATTTCTCTTAATACCTTTAAATTTAAAAAGTGAGTTATTTAATTAAAGCAAAGTAAGTAAATACTATTACAGGTGATTCAAAAATATGGCAAAAACAATAAATGTGCTGTTTGATTAAAATGAGAAGAGCCTGAGGTAAGTTATATAATCAATATTTATTTCTTTTCTTTCTTCTTTAGATAAGAGAAAGTTTATACTGGCCTAGCATTATTTCTGATACCAAAGACTCCCAGAAGAAAGATATGTTTGCTATTCTTCAGGTACTCATGAATATAAAGAAAAGGAAGTCAATATTTACCAGCATCATGAATACCCTGGAGGCCACTTGACCCCTTCTGGTGTGTGTCTGGGGCAGCTTCACTTGGGGGCAAGAGGAGGGAGGGAGGTAAACAGGGCAGGATGCTCCAGGGATGGAAGATGGTGTGAGAAAGTAAAACCACGGAGCTAGCATGCTCTTCTAAGGAATACAGGTTTCTTCCTGGAGGCATCAGGAAGCTCTGTGGGGTTTAAACAGAAGAATAGCATGACCAGATGTGCTCTTAGGAAAGTGACTCTAGTCGCCTCTCTTCAGAATTTTTAATACCAACACACACACACACACACACACACACACACCTGTCAAAATGTTCTTAAATTGGTGAGAACCTAGAAACAAAACAAAACAAAAATAGAAAAAAAAATCTCTTTCCCCCTCCCCTCAGATACTCTCCTAGTCAGTTTTCCATCCTTCTCTCTTTCCAACTCTTTAAGAGTGGACCAAGACAGACTTGAACTTAATGGGGGTACCGAAAAATCGTATTTGTTCCACTGGAATTTCAGGTCACTGTCCATGGTTTGTGTAAAGCCAACTCATATTCCTCGCCTCCTTGGACTGCAGGGTCAATCCTCTGGGGCAGAGTAGCAAAGACTTAGTGGTGAAGCCTGACTGCCATGGATTGGATCTTGAATGTGTGCCCATGTGTCCCCAGCCCATGAGGCTTCTGGGAGGTGGTGGAACCCTTAAATGGAGGGGTCTTGTGAGATGACCTAACTAGTTATTCCAGGGTGTGCCCTTGAAAATGATATTGGGACACTCTTTCCTCTTTCTCTCTTCTTTCATATATAGCCCTGATGTGAATGGGCCACCTCCATTGTGTGCTTCCATCATGATGTACTGCTCCACCACAGACCCGGGAACAGCCAGGCCAAGACTATGAGTCTAAATAAGCTAAATAAGCTTCTCCTCTTTTTTTTTTTTTTTTTTTTTTTTTTTTTTGGAAAAAAAGGACAGTGAGAGAGAAAGAGAGAAGCAATTTTATTCAGTTTTTCATGTGAAGTGACTTTTATTCTGCAAGCACCATAATCTCTGAGCCACCACTCCAGCCCAACTTCTCCTCTTTTTAAGTTGATTATCTTAGGTATTTCGTTACCGTAACTGAAGGTTAACACACTGAGAGGTAGAACTGATAGAGTATTATTTTGATTACTCTTTCCAGTGCACTACAGGGCTGGTGAAAGCCAATGGACCCTTTTCCTCCTGGTTCACTACTGAATTTTGTGCTTCTTTCTTCTCAGTAGGTCTCCCACTGTGTCACGTGTCTGTGATAATTTTCTTTTTCAGTGTATCCTTTATGTGTCTTCCTGAATGATTACACCAATACCTTTCCACTCCATGTCTACATTAAATAAAATTTCTTAAAAGACTTCTTTAATTTCACTTTTATACTCAAGGGATTTTTTAGGGTGATTTTTTTCTACCCCTTTCCAATTGAGGCTTCAGTAAAAATGTCAAAACTTGTTCACAAGAATCTGCTTTGTTTAAATAATTCTTTCCTCTCAGCATCTTTATGTTGTAGTCCAGACCTGGCGTTGTAGGGTGGATGCTCTTTGCTATCCTTTTCCTCTTTATTTTCCCTCTTCTGGGAAGCAGATTATCACTATACAAAATGCCTTGAGCAAAACTAATTCATTCCACTGATTCACATCTGTAGAACAAGCACTGATGGGAAGAGCTACTTGAAATGAAATAAGAACTGAAGCTTACAAGTTTAAAAAAAAGAAATAAAAAAGAAATGGGCTAGCATCCTTCTCTCAGTGTGAAGGGATTAAGATGGTTTTAATTATCTCACCTGGCTTTTGTTATTTCATTTATTCTTGTTCCCCATTGTTTCCTTGGATAGCTAATGCAATAGCATAGGATTTAGTGTTAGCATCTGAATTTGCCCCTTTAGGAAGGTTGAAGAGCTCCTGTTAAAAAGTAAAAATCACAGTTCAATACACTCATAAATGTGTGATGGCAAGAGCAGAGACTCCAGTTTCCATGCTCACTCATGTAAAAATGCCAGTAACAACTGAAGATCCCACATAGAATCTGTTACACTTTTTTGAGTAAAGTAAATGGGCTTCTAATGTGATGTGGATGTGAAAAGAAGATGTGACTGTAGAGAGCATCGGTGCAGTGTCACAACATGTAAACTTAGACCAGTCCTTCAGAGGGGGCCAGCTGCCTAAACTTTGCAAAGCTGTGGTGTTGGGAACGTGGAAATTTTTTTGCTTCAGCTAAAATATATACATGCATCGACACAAAGAAATGATATATGCTCCTTGGCCTTTTTTCTAAGATGGTTCCTAGCATCAGTTTAACATTCACTTTTTTTCTCCTCTCAAATTCTGTTTGACCTGATCAGAAAGAGGAGTTTTTTTTTTTTTTTTAATTGTTGTTGTTGTTTCCTCTTCCTTGTTGAACACCTGAAAATTCTCCTGTGACAAGGACTCAGAAAGCAAGCAGACTTGATCATGGACTATTCTAAGGAAAAGGTTGAGGAAGAGGACACTGAATAATATTTTGCAAAGGGAAACCAATCCAAGGAATTAGAAATTATTATTCCAATCTGTGGGGGCAGAGGAATAGAGTACTCTAAGGGAAGTGGAGAACTCTTGCACTTGCCTTGGATCTGGGTAGGCACTGCTCCAGCCATTAGGGAAAGAGGGTCTGGTCAGGTGGGTGCCATGCAGACCACCTGTCCAGAGAAGGCCAGGTGGATAGGTCCTCATATCCTGCCTTCAGTTCTTTCTGCTGGGCAGGGTGTCTGGGCTGCTGCTTCTGTTCAGAAGGAACAAACATATGAGAAATGCAATGGATGAAAAGTAAAAGTCATATTAGCCTGTGATAGCAGTAGACTTGGGAGGCAGGAGTGGGCATCTCAACTTGATCTTGGCCCTGGAGATCCAAGAGCAGCTGGAAACAGGATAAAGTTCCTCAGGGGCAGGCCTCATGACTCATGGCTGAAACATGTCTCAAAAGACCAGGCATCCTGGCTGGTTGGTCAAGTGATTAGTAGTTGAATATATGACCCCCTGCACTGTCACAGGGCTCTCCACATTATCAGAGGCACTCAGAGGGATGCAGAAACCTTCCCTCTCTTTGGAAACCTCAAAGGAAAATCAAAGAAATTACTTTCATTCTGATTCTTATAACTGAATTCCCTAATGATCCAAATAAGCAAAGGACACACACATTGTGCCCGCATAAAATGGCTTTGAAAAGTAATATCTGATCTACTGAGCCAAATGATCGTTATAAGCTATAATCAGTAAAACCAAATTTCATAGTAAATGGGAAACTTGCTCCAGAAAGCTTGTGTGGACATGTTATAGGAGGAGGAAAAAAAATTCCACCCTGCCATAATGCGACCCCAGAACTGACAGGCACGGTCTCCATGTCTTTCTGCGTATCCTCTGAGATGGTTGCATTTCCTTTTCTCAGGCATTGCTCATAATGGGAGTTCTGCTAGCCAGGATGAGCCAAGTGAGCTCATTTATGGAATCCTGGCAGTAGTTGTTGGCTTCCAGCTAAAGTCAGGAACATGCAGATTTGGCGGGCTGTTGAAAGTCAGTCTGGATGGGTCCTGTTATCAGGTACACACAGGTAAGCAATGTGAATCAATAACACACAGATCAAGGGAGTGGTCATGATCAGATTACCTTCCTAGGGACAATTGAGAGAAAATTCAATGCTTCTAAATCCCAATACTCAACGTTTTTAGAATTCCATGGGCTGTAACCAAAAGGTTGAAGTCAGGGTTGCCTAGTGAGCTACTGAGACAAGAAAGGAAGTTGTTCTTGTGATTAGAGGCTATGCCATCTAAAGGATTCTTGGTATGGGCTTCTTAAAGACTCAGCAGTATTTCAATCTAAATGTTTCATAAAATCACAAAAAGAAGTCAGCTGGAGCAAAAGGAACCTCTCTGTTTTTCAATAGAGCCCCCCTTTCTTTGATTTCTCAAAGTTGGGAAGAAAAACAAATATCCTTAATAAAATGGCCAGCAGAGAAAGCTTACCAAGTGCTGGACAGTCAGGAGTTGAATGGGTGCACGGCTCCTGCACAGGCTGATTTGCAATGAGAAAACAAAGTTCAGTAGAGTTTTGGACAATAATAGAAATAGTACATACATATACGTATCCCATCCCACCTTGAGGGCACCTCTTAGGAGAGAAGCTTCCACTACCAACAAGAGTGGCCATCAGCCCACCTCTGACAGCACTAGTCATTTGGTAGGTTTTCCTTTGATTAAGCCTTTATCAGTTTTGCTGAACCTCCAGCTTTTTCTCAAAAGAGACATTAATTTTAAAATGTGTTTTTGCCTTGGAGCCAAAAGAGCTCAGACACGAATACTGCATTTGTCAAATTCAGATAAAAGGTTGCTGTGTATTCTTGAGTGGCAACAGGAAAACATGTGCGCTTTATATTCATGATCCTACAATACAGCTTGAGTCAACCTGAGCATTATATTAAGTTGAATCATATAAAGTGACCAGTTTTGTGGGTTACAAATGACTGATGATTGGCTGTTTTACATGATTCATTGTATAACATAATGGTTAAGAATAAGGACTTCAGAGCTGGCTCTTACACTTACTATCCTTGATCTTAGACAAGTTACTAATGACTGTCTTAATTTCCTCATCTGAATACTATTTACTATGTAGTATTAATCTTGTTCTCACAACATGTGTAAAAACTGAATAAATTAATATATGTAGAACACTTAGAATAGCTTTTGACATAGAGAAATCATTATGCATTCCTTTTTCATAGGACTTTACTGGCCCCAATTAAATATGTTACCCTGGAAGGACAGAAACCATGTGGGGGTGGGGTAAATGACTGTAAGGGGAAAATTGGCCAGCCAGGGCCTCATGTTCCAAAAGGGATCGAAATGTAGACTTTTGACATTACCTTGAATTGAATGTAAACACATAAGTCATAGACACACTGGCAAGATTTATGAATTATTAATTCCTAATAAGTTATTAATTATTAACATTTAAATTTATCATTATATTTAGAGACTTGTTTTGGCATATCTTTGTTATTTAATGCTCTTGAACCTCCAAAATACGTACAATTGGCTCAAGCTGCTGAATCTTGGAAAAGTGGTAGAGAAGGTAGTAGTGAAAAGACAGAAACTCCTGTATACTCTGTTAAAAATGCAAGAGCAGATAAAGCTTGCAGAGTCCTCCCCCAATAGAGCTCTTGGCTTTTACAAATAGGTTATTTCTGTCACCATAAGGGGCTTTGAGGAGGTTTCTCTGGAGACTTTTCAGTCTTTTTGAGGGTCTTGACATATTGCAGAAAAGAACTGAAGGACACATTAGATTTTAGCAAAGAGGGGAAAGTTTGTTAGAAAGTGAAAAGTAAAGATACTCATTCCCAAAGCAGAATATGGACTAGCTTGAGCAGAGTGCTTGTTGGGAGGTGGGAGCCTCAGGCTCCTCCTCCTTTTTTTTTAAGAGAGAGAGTCATTTTTGTTTATATTTTCATCTGATTTTGTTTTCTGACCGTTAGTTGTATATGTGGTGCTGGGGTTTGAGCCTGACTCCTTGTGCATACCAGGCAAGAGGTGTAACAACTGAGCCTTTCCTCCAGCCGTTCGGGTCCTTTTCAAAAAGAAACCTTGTGAGGGGTGGGCATGGAAAGGTATGTGGGAATGACATTAGTCTAGGGGGCTCAGTTCTTGGATCATTATCAGAAGGCATTTATAATGGTCTGATCTTCTTCCAGGATCTTCAAGTTGACCTTGTCCTGTCTAGGTAACATGTCTAAGGTGTCTACATCATGGGTTTCTTAAAATATCACCTTTTATTTAACCCCAAACTACACTGCATAGTTAACAATGCTCTAAGTTTTAATCAAAATGAAGCAACTTTTGTAGATGAGTGAATTTGTGGTAACTTTAAGATTTGTAAGTTTCTCTGAAATTTGGGAATGGTGTGCTTGGAGTTAAAAACAGGTCTGGGGTATAAGTCTGATTATTGAGCTTTTAGATTTATAACTGTCTTTTTTCCTTCTCTTTTGTCTTCTTCCTACCCATCTTCATTCCTTCTATTACATATCATTTTGCCCACCTCAGACTTTGATCTGTTTTTCTTAAGTATTATTGAAGGTCAAAGATCCAGCTTCCAGAACTACTTCAAGCTGACAAGGGGTGATGGTCCTGCCTACTCAGGGATCAAAAGTCTGCCTGCCTGATCCAAAGGAGACAGAAAGAAACAGATCCATCTGGTCATTGGGTAGTTTGGAATCCTTGTATTGACATCATCTTAACATGGAGTTATTGTAATCTGGAAGATATACATTTTATTAGACGATCAAGAAGGTAAGGACCAAACAATTGAAGTAGATGTATAGCAACAAAAATTTCTAATAGCGGTAATAGACTGATGAGGCTAGGAAAGTAACCCATAAATAGTATCACTCTTGGTATGTGCATTGCTTTACCATAGTCCAAGGGGCATGCCTAGGAAGATGAGGGGTTAAAGATTTAGAGATGCCAGGAGAAGGCAGATCCCTAGCCAAGGGATCCTTCCTCATGTAGTACAGTAATTCCCATAGCCAGAAGAAAAAGGGCTGCAAGAGAAGAATGCAATAAGATGCCTGGTGTATAAGGAATGTACTTAAGCAGGTTTTTTGTTTTTGTTTTTGTTTTTTTGAACAGGACTTCTAAATCTCCCCATGGCTCACATAAATAGGAATGCTTTTCTCCTCTCTGGTGGCATGTATAGGTGCTGCAAAACTTCAAGAAAGACAGCTTTAATTTTTGATAAATGGGTGCATAATGCATGACCCTGGAGTTTGACAGCATCAGGGTACTTAGGAGGACCCAGATGGGACCGTTCCATCCAGGGTGTAACTGGTCAGAGGGTTATGCCATTTTTAAAGATTTTAATAAAATGAGTTCCCTGGGCTGAATTCATGGAGCAATAGAGATGGAGTCAGGAGCTTGATCTTTGTAGTTCAGAAGGGTCTTTTGTACCAGCCCCAAATGTTATATATTTAATCATTTCTTTGTGTTTTTGTTCAGTGACAAGGTCTGAGGTCAGGAAAGGCCTTCTGTACAGTATCTTATAAGGACTCAAAGAGAAGTTTTGGAAGTCAGTGCCATGTATCATCTGTCCTGCAAGCCTAAAAACAGAGGTACTATTAAAAATTATAATCAGGCTGCAAGAGGGAGCCAAAGTCAGAAAATCTCTAATTAAATAAATTATGTTTAGGCTCTATTTTTTAAAAATGGCTCCATGAGTACAACTTTTTCTTTTGCCCCCATAACCGCACAATAGTTTCTAGTTATATTTCCCTGTGGGGTATTCAAGATTACACAGGTGGCCCTATTTTGGCCAAAAATTAACTTCTTTCTTCTTTTTCTTTTTACTGTTAAGGTCAGTCAAGACCCTAGGGGGTTACTCTTATGGATTTTGTGAGGAACCCTTTGGATCCTTTAGTCTTTTTTCCCTCCGCCAGTTTTACCATCTGCCAGGAAGGGCCAGGATGTTGTGGATCATATGGTGAGGACATTTCCTTCTCCAACAACTCTTCCTTTCACAGAGTATGAAATGGTTTGGCTCTTAGTCTCTGGGGTCTTTGCAATACCAATTTGTGTGAGGTTGGGTGACTCACTTGGAATTGCAGGGTCCTTAGATGAGTCCTGCCATTCCTTGGTTGTAGATGACCTTGGAGGCCAAGGACCAAAATTTTAGCTCGTTTTTTTTTTTTTTTTAAGCCTTTATTTTCTGATGCAACAAGTCTCCATTGTTGAACAGGCAGAAGGTAAGATCCACCAGTCCTTTCAAAGGAATAGGGGTTAGATTGTAGCCTAACTTCTTATAGGTGATGGCTATTACCTCAGAATACTGCTTAGGTTGTTCAGTTAGACTTTGTACTTCTACAGAAGATGGACGACAGTTACAAAATTGCACAAAGAACATAAAAAACAAAACTATAAAGAGCAAAGCAAATCTGGTCTGACTTAAAAATCAATGTAATGTCTTAAAAATCATCAGATATGCTTCTCTAAGTAGAATTAACTTATTTACAGATATGTTCTCTGGGTGACCAATGTCCACCCCTTTTTAATTATCAGAGTGCTATGGCCTGGAATGCCCAGTATCTGGGCACATCTTTGCTTAAAGATGATAGACATAATACAATTAGAAACACACAAACATAAACCTGAAAAAGGTTATCCTCACTACCAATTTGAGTTTAGAGGTTGCCTAGTTTGGGGAAGTGTTTCCTTAAGCTTTGTTTTTTAGAAGGCTTTATGCTTAGGTTACACAAATACATTTAATATACTAAAAAGTCACTAATAATTAGCATCACAGTTACACAGTCATGGCTCAGTAGAAAACTACAATTATGTTGCTCTCTCTTTTACAAAGGTTAATAGGCCTGACAAAAATAAAAGAATAGTTTTAGACCTCTTACAAGTTCAGGATACAATAACCACAAATAGATTTTTTTATTTGATATGCAATTGCATCTTCTACAATAATAAAACACTTTTTCAGTCAAAACAAATGGATGAAAACCATGTTTAAAATGGCAGGAATTTTTCCAACTGAATACCAGTAGCAGAAATACTTTTAAAAATTTCATTGACTATTCTATAGGTTTATGGTCCAGATATAATGCATTATGCAAAAGAGTGTGCTTTTTGGTTACCTTGTGTGTTTTAAACCAATATACCTTTAAGTCTACAATTGTTTTTTGTATCATGTTTTGAACCCAGTGCTTTACCACTGAGCTACATCCTCATCCCTTTTTATTCTTTATTTTTTATTTTGAAACAAAGTCTCACTAAGTTGCTCCGGCTGGCTTTGAACTTGCAATTCTCCTGCCTCAGCGTCCTGAGTTGTTGGGATCGCAGGCATGTGCCACTGTGTCCAGCCTAACTGTACAAACCTTTTGCATAATACTTAGACAAATTTCAGACACACAGCATGTTTGTCCCTCAGATGGATATACACCTCTAGTCTCAGATTTTTAGAGTGTCAAATATAGTATAGTAATCCAAAATAATAGATATTTTAAAATCAGAGTTATAAAGTGATCATTTAAAAAATAAAGACACTTAAATAAACCCTGACTCTGCTAAGACTCAGCTTCCTAAGTAATCAAAGGTTTAACAAAGATAGCAAGCATAAGAGATTAGTTTGATAAAATACAAAATCTTTGTTCTTTAAGCTATTTTTTAAATGGTACTAAGAGCAGAAAATCTTGTTTCTTTGAACAAAGAGAATTGGATTCTGGTCTTACATCAGTGTATTAAATTTTAACCTTAGAAAAACTCTTTAAATAACTTTAATTATGGACAACTTAATCACACATACAAATTTTCTTCTATAAGTTTTTTTCTCAGACCTTCTTCAACTTACTTAGATACTCTGCAATTTATTTACATCCTTAGGTTTTTATCCTATCTCTCTCTTTTCCCATTGTGAAATAATTTGCAAGAAGTCTCAGCTTGCGCATAAGCTGGGACCATCCTTTCTATTTCTGAAAGTAAGCAAGCAATAATTGCATTCACCTTTTGGAGGGATCACCACCCCTGGAGGTGAGAGTGCCTCCATGGGCCAAGCCGCAAAGAGCCAGTCTGCAGGGCACAGTGCTCAATGCAAAGCTCAGAATGAACAATGCCTGCTCATGCCCTCTGCAAATCATCTGCAGTTGGAGCACCCTCTCCTCTGACAAGCAGACATACCTCTGCTTCGAAGTGTCCTTGGAGCCCTAGGATCCACTGAGCTCTCTCAGGGTCCTACAAAATCAATGAAATTTTCAGGATCCTCAAGAAAAAGAAGAAAAGTTAGACTTTTAAGAATGTGTACAAGTCATGTGCAATGGCATATGCCTATAATCCCAGCAACTTGGGAGGTTGAGACAGGAGGATTACAAGTTCAAGGCCAGCCTCAGCAACTTAGCCAAGCCCTCAGCAAGTTATGGAGTCCTTGTTTCAAAATAAAACAAGAAGGACTGGTGTGTAGCTCAGTGGTAAATCATTTTAGATTTCAAATCTCTAATACTAGAAGAAAAAAAAAGAACACCTAGATTATAAATTATAATTTTCAGTAATGAAAATGATTCTCATATCTGTTCTCATCCAGGTAAGTGAGATTATTCATATGGTTATCATAGTAACAAAGTAAATACCCTGAAAGCTTTGCTTACAAGTTGTGAAAGGGGTGGTGCTCATTTGGAGAGATCAAAGACACATATGTCCCTATTATTTCCATTGGAAGAGATAGACCTACAGAGGGCCGAACCTTCCTCCTATGATGGTGAAAGTGATCTGTTCTCCTTTTACCATTGCAACTGTTTAAAATGAGACGAAGAATAATCACAAGGCATCTCTTCTGTAAATTATCCCAAATCTTCATGGGTGAAATTTCTGAAATAAACCCAAACTAACTCTTCAAGGGCATACATTTTGTAAACAAAAGGGGAATAACCCTTAGGCAACTACCAGTGAAAAGTAAGAACTCCAGGAATCTGCCAATGTAAAAGGCAGTGGAAAAGAGCCAAAGAGACCCTTCAATGAGGGTCCCTGATGGTCATGGTCACTGACTCTTTGGAATTCAATTTCGTGGAGGCAGAAGGGAGAATAAGTAAGGGGTAAAGAGAGGAATCAGCAATAGTGAAGGCACTCAGAAAAAGAGTAGCAGACTGAACAGGAAGCTCACCTGTGCTTTAAAAACAAATACAGGAGTGTGGTTGTGACAGAGATGGAAGTAGGTGAGTACCAGGAGGGGGTTAGAGGACTACCTGCCTGTCCAGGGTCTTACCTGCTTAGCTTTGTTGTGAGCACTGGTTTTATTGGTTCCCTCTGTGGGTTTTGCTCCACTGCTGATTTTCTCCACTGTGTCTGGAATTTGTCCTCCATGTTTGATGAAACTTGAGGTGGCTGGGGACACTGGAGTGATCAGCCCTTTGTGTCTCCCAGGATGAGCTCCTTAAGTTCCATCAGACCCGATAATTGGATCTGTTCACTTTGGGGCATCCCTATGATGCTGTTCCATGTCCTGGGGTGTATCCCCTGGTACCTCCACCTGGATGAGCTGGAGAGAAGGAGCATCTCCTCTCTTCAGCATCTTTACAGTCACAAGCTCATTGTGATTTCCCTAAGCTGGAAACAAGGGAATCTGTAGGTCATCATCTCAGGAGGACAGAAGAAAGGGAAAGAGGGAGGAAAAGATCCAGGAGAGGGAGGGACAGAACTTCTGCTTGACTCAGGATGTGGTTTCCTGTCAAACCACAAGGTAGTTTGGGATTACGTTCTGTGGCTGAGAAACGAAGAGGGTGGAAAAAGAAGTTGCAGTTTCTTATGAGAGCATAAGAAAGGCACCTCAGGTCACGCAACAGGAATCTGCTGTCTTCATTTTACCTCCTAAGCTGCCTTGCCATATTTCTACCTTTTGCTCAATGATATATTCAAGTTTGAGGGGAATCTGTGGCTACCTGCACCACTGACTAGCTTGTATCACTGCCCACACACCAAGAAATGCAGCCTTGGGTTCATTACCACTTTTTGTCAAAATCCCTGGAGTTCATACTGGATTGCATATCTTCATATATTCTAAAATCTAACTATGAATAAAGCCAGATTGGTAAAGAATTGCTTATTTGCATTGAATTTTAGTTACTACCCTCCCCACAAATTGCTTTACTGAGTTATCCGAGTAATGGGTCAGTATGAGAGACAGTATGGTGAAAGTCTTTGCTGAGTCTACTATGACCATATACTTTCCATTTCTGGTGATGTTTACTTTCTGCAGAGGGAAATCCCTGCTTGGTCTTGGAATCAATAACAGTAAATTTTGTAAATTCCTCCATTTCCATAAGCATTTAAAAGCAATTGTCAATTCCTAAAAACAAAAACAACAAAACTTTTGTATTTTGTTTAAAATTGTATCAGATCTACAGGTCAGCCATAAATCTGCACTGGTCAAACCCCACACTACAGGAAGTACAATGGGGATGTGGACACACAGATGCTGCGCTCTGAAATCTATTGCTTCAGTTGGGCAGTGGCTGCACCTCCCACTGGGTGTTCCACAGTCAATGACTGAGTATAGTGGGGGACACTAAGCAGAACTTTCTGGGGCACATGGAGCTCCTCCTCTTTGGGAAGTTTAAGTTCAAGATATCCTTATAAGAATTACTCAACAGGGAAAATGTACAATAATGCTGGAACAATTATATATTGAGGTATAAAAAAATTATCCCTTTGACCCTACAAAAATTAATTCAAAATTGATCATATATTTAAATGAAAAGTCAAAAACTACAAAATTTATAGAAGAGAGCATATGATCACTTTTGTAACCTTGGTTTAGGCAAATATTTCCTAAGACATAAAGGCTGAAACTTGCTTGGACTGCATGACAGCCAGGAAGACTTCACCCTATTTTCTCTCCCGTTCTCCTTCCCTTGGGTCCATGCTCACCTCATAGTCTGTTATCTTTCCAACTTTTTCTGGCTCCTTCCCTAATTCTTTGTTCACAGAGATTTTACTTTATCTATTTTATTTTATAAAATCCTTGCATATTTAATGCAGTCTTGATGACTGCTTCTCAGAGAATCTGTATTAATTAATACAAAGGGTACCAAAAGTGGTCTGAGAAAACAGAGCAAGATGGAACTATAAAAATCAGTTCACCTTCTTGGCAGGTAGAGAGCAGATGTATGATTCCTGGCACAAGATGCAGTCCTCATGCTAATATTTCATTTGTGGCAACCTGTGAAAATGTCCCTGTGAAATCAAAAGGGTGTGATGATATAAGCATTTGGACATAAGGAAAGAACAATGCCAACAAATACTGCAGAATTAGCTGGCTGAAGCTAAGCATCACTCCTACTAAGGAAAATGAGAGCACAAGAGCTGTTAACAAGCACATAGTATTTAAGTGCGACAACCATACAGCCTCCAGGGGTAACAGTGGTAGCATACAGGTCTCCTTACCACCTGCAGCTGAAGGGCAGAGATGACAAAAGTCAAGCTTAGATTTATTTCTAAGGATCTCAGAACTCCAGAGACAGCAAACATTCCTTCAAATAGGGAAATCTGGAAAGATGATCTTGCTGATGTGGACTCTACAATGCCCCTACCCCTACTCTGGACATGCACAGGTGGTTTGCCTTTCCTTTGTAAGAACTGGGCTTTTAGCCATGCTGAAAGATGCTATAGAATCTTCCTCCCCCATCTCCACTCCTGCTCCCACACTGATAGTTAAAGTTAAATCCCAGGGTAGTACAGGTCAGGTCAGGGTTGGCCTCATAAGGCAGAAAAATGACAATGCACCAAAAGAATTCAGACAACTATCTGGCATGTACTGGCAAAAGTTGGGGAAGTACTCTTGGGAGTTGACTGGGGGGGGGTTCTTAATCAAGGAGGCTAAAATGCAAAACTATTAGCAAGAATTCATTGATTTGGGGACATTTTCTGAGACTGTGAGATTTATCACTAGCAAAGACCCAGGTGTTGGTACCAGCTCATGGATGAGGGTTACTCTTAAAAGTCTAGAAGAGATGATGGTCAACTCTCACAAAGTAGACTTGCATGTGATTCCCTAGAAAATGGTAATGAAAAGAAGAACTAGCCTGAACGTAGTCATGTCCCAATAAAACTTTATTATAAAAAAACAAGTATGAGCTGAATCTGGCTATAGTTTGCTGAATGCTGCTCTAGATAGCAGACTACTGAGGAGCTGCTTAATGTGTATAATTTTAAAAGAATAAAAAATTAGAATGGAGGAATGAAAGTCAGAACAATTGCCCCACCTCCTTTAACTAGCACCTACATGGGACACAGTTGGTGGTCTGGAGCTCTTTGACATAAGAGGTAGCCGGGTCCTATAGGACCATGTAACTAGTAACTAGTTATTCTCTAAAGAGCCCCAAAATAATTTATTCAGGAGATTACACACAATGGAATGGGGAAAAAAACTGGCATTTTGAGAACTAATTAGCTACAGAGTCTGAACTGATATTGATTCGCAGAGACTCAAAGCATCCTCTTAGCCTCTGATTGGTGGGGCCGATGGAAAGCAAATAATAATAAAGGGAGTTGGAACTAAAGTCCAATTTGCATTGGGCCTCCTAGGGCCATGGGCCTACCTCTTGTGATTTCTCCATTCCTGAATGCATAATTGGAATTGATAAACTGACCATTACACAGACCCTACGTCCCTGGTCTGTGGAGCATAGTTTTTTATAATGATGAATGTCAAATGGAATTCTTAGGTGTTCTGTACTGATAGCAGAAAGCAGTGGCCTAAAAGATACAGTGCCATTAATCTTTATCATATCAGTGTACATTACCAGTGCAGAAACTATACAAATCCTAGACAAGGGCTTAGGGTATCACAAACTTAAACAAGTTGTGCCTCCCATTATAGTAGCTGTATCAATTATAGTGTGATTGAAAACACAGATTAATAAGGTCTTGGATACACAGGATACAGACATCAGTTTGGAAAATGGGTTCTTCAATTGAATTAGAAAAAAGAATCAGAAACACTTTACATTCATGTGAGAAGGATAAAACTCACTTACAGCTTTTCCTCAGGGCTATGTTAATCCTGTTCTGTCATAATATTGTCCAAACAGGTATAGACCATCCACAAATCACACTAATCATATATCAACATCATGCTGCTTGGGCAGGATGAATGAGGGATGGTAGTGTAGTGGAGGCATTAGTGCTCTGGAGGATGGGAGAGAAATCCTCTGAAGCTCCCGGGATCAATAGAGGTCCATGATCAGGGGAATGCTGAGAATAACTGCTTAAAATAAATGCAAATTTTGACGCCTTGAATGCTTTATGAAGAAAAAGAAACACCAGACCTAATAGACTTCTTTAGATTCTGGTGGCCATATATTGCACACCTGGGAAAAACATTCCATCCATAGGTCAGGTAAGAAAGAAGGTTGCCAGTTTGAATAGCACCTACAGCAGGAGCGAGCATTGGGTCTGGGCTGTGCTATCATCCCTGTAAGGATCATCGGATTGAGCAGTTCCCAAGGCTCGAGAAGTCTCCATGGGAAAAATACAATGTGGTATGGAGTTCATTTACTTAAAAAGAGTGCGAGACAGTGAGAGAGAGAGGGAGAGAAAGAATCAACTTTTACTTAGTTTTTCATGTGACTTTTGTTTCTCCGACACTTCGTCGTGTAGGTAGTGTTGGCGTTCGAACCTGCATCCTTGCATGTGCCAGGCAAGCATCGTAGCCACTGAGCCACTGTTCCACCTTTGGTATGGAGTTTATGACAAGCTCCAGAAGAATAATCACAGTACAGGTCTCTGTGCTTCTGAAGTAATGCCAAACCAACCTCAGTAGAGAATGGGACATCACTGGACACTGGAAGAACTGAAAGACTTAACTATGGAACACCAAATGACTGTGATTTGAATGTCCCATTATGAACTGGGTCCTGTTGGACATTCCAAGTTCTAAAACCAATAGGACCAGAGAGTCCACCATAAGAAAGGATTGGCACAGCCAGGATAAGATGGAGGGCACATGAAAGGTGCGTGGCGGGTAGTACAAACTGTTAGCCACTGCCGTTGAGCCCATGAACACCACCTGCTCAGAGAAGGAAAAAGTTCAAGTTTGGTTTAGATGGGTTGACTTATTATGCGGACCCAAGCCAAAAATGGACAGGGGCTGCATTACAGCCACCCTCAATGGTGTCTGAAAGACTGTGGAAAAGGAGAATTTCCCCAATGAACAGAGCTTTAAAAGTGCATCTGAAGTGTCCCAGGGTTAGAATACACACAGATTACTAGACAATGGCCTCAAAGGATGAGGACTGGACAATTGGTCTGAAGAGTTCTTAGGCTGGCTTGAGGCATGTGGATGGGCAACGGAATGGTGTGCAAAGCGTAAAGATATATGTGTTACATATTAATACCCACAAGGCATTTATCCACTGAGGAAAGGGCATTGAATAATGAAGTAGACAAAATGACTCAGCTGCTCACCAAACTGTCTTCATCCTCCCAGAATGGGCGTGACAGGCTCATGAACAGAATGGCTCTTAGCCACCAGCATGAACTCCCACCTACCAAGGTCACTACTCTGCCTTTGAAAAATGTACAACTTGTGAGCAGCAGACACCAACGTGGAGCCCCTGAAATGGCTCCTCAAGGAGGCTAACAGTTCCCATAGTAAAGGGCTGACTATGTTGGTCTTTCCCATCTTGAAAGGTCAGGGGATTTTACTTATAGGCTGACCTTTCTACTCTAGGTGTGGGTTTGCCTTTCCTTCCCACAGGCCATCAAAAATTTAAGCAAGTTTAGAAAGTACACTCTGGCTGCTGCTCTAGAGGGCACTGAGGAAGGTCAAAGGCAAGGGTACCTAGGGGTCAACGGTCCAGTGAAAATTTGAGAAGAAATTGTGATTGTGTGGCAGTAGAGATGGTGAAATGATAGGATTCAAAGCATTCATCTAACTGAATAACTGAAAATTAATAACAGTGATTAAGGTAAAAGCTCACATTCTTCTAGAGAATCTTGGGACCACCTTTTTACATTTTAATGGCTAATATGTTCACCCTGATTATCCTCCGACTCCATGAATCTTTTGATAAAATTGCAAACAATATTTCAGGGTTCCCTAGTCACAAAGAAAGCAGGGCAAATATCTAGTGGCTATGTGCCCAGAAAGGGTGTTACTTTTGGCAAAAAGAACCAGAGCAATTTCCAAAGTGGTATTTATTCTTTTTAAAATTATGCACACAACAAACGTCTAGATGAACTGACTTCTCTAACCCATGTACTAATGTGTAGGTAGGCTTATAATTTGGAGCACTCACTCAGGAAATACTGAAATTAAGGTTCTTTCAGAAGTGTTGACTCATCCCCTGGCACTTTCTGAACATATCCATTTAACACACCAATTAGTAATTCTAAATTGCATTCTGAATTCTGCAGGTGATTTTCTGATAAATGTTGCCTTGCTAATTCTAGTGGGTATTGTTCAGAATTTGCCTTTGCATTGATAATGGCTCTGCTTTTGCTTTCGATAATAATGGAAGCTATGAGAAAAGGTCCATGCAATGAAATATTTCCTGAATATGCCATTGTGACTCCAGCAGTCAACTAGTCTATGAAGTTTGCATTAAAAAATGGAACTCATGCGTAGACACCATTTGCAAAGTAGAAAGCAAGTGCTTGGCATAGGATAACTTATGAGAAACCCATTGCTTTTAATCATCTATGTATAATCTCCAAGAAACATGCATATGATATACAATGTAGTACTCAGGGCATACTGTACAGCAAGCTTGTATTTATTTTACCATTTAGTATTTTTCTGAGACAAATAAATTTTCTACCACAAATGCCTATTGTTTGATGTTTAACATTAATTATAATTTAAGATTAATGATTTTAAACCTTAAACAAATGCAAATATGCCTCCCCAAGGGCCATTTATATAGTAGATATTTAAGTGAAGCAAAGAAAAATTTAATCTTTGTTCAGATTTCTTACATTGGATCCAGGAAGAAAACTTCCACTCTGAAACAGAGTTTCCTACCAAATTAGAAAAGGTGAACAAAGGTTAAAAATATCAATTAGGCACCTTTTACCATTATTTGGATGTTACCATGATTTGGAAAATAAGGATAAACATTTAGGGGGCTGGAGTGGTGGTTCACCGGTAAAGCACTTGCTTGGCATGCAAGAGAAACTGGGTTCAAACTCCAGCACCACACACATAGCTAAGGGGCGGGGAACACAGATGAAAAAAAATAAATAAAATTGATTCTCTCTCTCTCTCTCTCTCTCTCTCTGAAACAAAAGAAAAACAAAAAGAATAAACATTTAGTATTTGGAAAAGGAGGATAGGGGTTAGGGAGGGGCTGGTGATGGTGTGGGAGGAAAGCCTTTTTAAGGTTTTCCTTCTAAAAGTTTGGCCAATGGGGTGTTTATTCTTCAACAGCTGTAGCTCAGCATGCTTAAAAATATTTACAGCTTCTAAACGGACGCCACACAGCTATTCAGCATGAATGGCATTTGTTCACAATGGTTCACTGATGAGGCTATAACAGAACATGGGCCCTCAAATCACAGAACGGTCTATTTTGTCACAAGAAAGGAGAGAATGGATGAAAACGTTAAGTTAGGCACTCTGGACAAGGCGTCCTATCACGTATGTACAAAGCTATCCTATCTGCTACTGAGAATATTTGGAAAGGAAAATTTAAGGTTCAGCTTTGGTATAACATGGCATGAATATTAAGATTCCTTCCAAACCCTAAGTTCCCTGAAGCCACCAAAAGATGCATGTGACCAAATTTTTATTATGCTCTTTTCTGTTCTAGTCCTTTTACCCCACTCCCCTTTTCAAAGGTTTGTTACTTAGGTGTTTAATTTTCTCCATTGGCATTTATTGCATGCAAATTACTTGACTTTGAATATTTGAAACTCCTCAGGAAGGATCCTTGTTCTCCAAACCTAGAATCAAAGCAAGTATTTTGCATGGTGGTATCAAGAGGATAGTATATTTGAAATTTCCACATAATAGATAACAAATCTCTCAACTTTCTACTTCTCTCCTAAACCTCTCCTCTTCTGGCTCTCCTTGTCTTTTCCCTCTTCTGTCCCTATGTCTATAAACACTTTCCTTCTCCGTTTTCTCTCCATTCCCCCATGAAGCATGTAAATACACATGTGCATGTACATGCCAACAGGTACACACACACACACATGCTCACATGTCTCACCCCATGCTAGATGAATTTTCACTTCCTTGACCTTCGCCCTATCTCTCTACTCTTTCTTCTCCTTCTGCTTCTCATTTTAAGACTGAGGTATTGGAACAAGACTTGTTGGATTCATTCAAGTTGGGGAAAGGACAGATTGACTTTGGCATCTCCAAATTAGAGAAAATGTCTAATGTTCCTTTGAAGAAGAAGAGAAATTAAAACTTAAAAAAAGATTAAAAAGTGAAAAAAAAAGTGGTCATATTTTTCTTCCAGGAATTAAATTGAAAGCTCATTTTTTTTTTGGTATTTTATTTTGAGACGGCCTCGTTAAGTTGCTTAGAATCTCACAAAATTGCTGTGGCTGGCTTTGAACTCACAATCCTCCCACTTCAAGCTCCCAAATCACTGGGATTACAGGCATGCACCACCTGGTCTGGTGAAAGTTTATTCTTGATAGTAAGAGCCTTCAGGACTAGAACTTGAGACTGAGCACCAATAGAGATATTTTTAATTTTTAATAAATGTACTGAGATTAGTTAAGTTATTCACAGGTATCATTCTGAACAGAATGACAGAAAGAAAGTTTATTACAAATTTAAGTACATACAAAAGAGTATATGAATCATAAATATATATTACATTGAATTTTTACAAAATTAATGATGTATGTAATAGGACATTACCAGATTCAGACTCTGGCACTATGTTTTCCCAGTCATTTAGTCCCACCAAAAGGAACAACTTTACTCTCCTTACTCCCCTCACCATGGGTTAGTCAGTCAGCCACACACACACACACACACACACACACAATTCCACAGGAAATATTTTTCCTAACCCATTTATTCTGTTTAAAATTCTTGTGAGAGTCATTCATATGGTTAATGTATAGTAGTAGCCTATCCCTTTTTGTTGTTTCATTGTAAACATTTATACTTGTACATCACAATTTATTTATCCATTCTACTGTTAATGGATATTTGAGTGGTTTCCAATTTTTGGTTATTATAAAGATAGCTATTAGTATGTTCTTATATGTGCCTTTTCGGTATAAACTCACAATTTTGGTAAGTATCTCGGAATGAAGGTGTTGGTTTATAGAAATATAGCTAGTTCATTTTGAATAAGTACTGCCAAATATTTCTTTGAAATGATTATATAAATTTTTATTAACAATTGAGATGTTTTCTTTTATTAAATGTTTGTTCCATTCTTTGTCCCTTTCTCCATTGTGTTGTCTATTCTCATTGACTTGTGTGTGAGTCTCTAAATGGCCTCCAGTTACCTCACTTCCTGTGTTCATATTTCATATCTCTCTCCCTCAAGTGTGAGCACAGGGACTACTCACTTCTGATTAATAGAACCTCACAAAGGTGAGATGTCAAGTCTGACATCAGATTATAAAAAGGCTAGCTTTGCTCTTGCTAATCTCTCTCCTTCCCTCATCCTCTTGGAGACTTTACTTGAGGGTACCTAGCTACCATGATGTAAGCTGCCTTAAGGAGAAGCATACATGGCAAGAAACTGATTTTTCCAGTCAAAGCCAGGGAGCACCTGATGGATGCCTGTCCACAACCACATGAGTGAGTTTGGAAACAGATCCTTCCCTAGTGAGGCCTTGCAATGACTACAGCACAGCTGACAGCTTGATCCAGAGCCATTCTGCACTTGGATACCCTCCCACAGAAGCTATGAGAACATAAATATGGATTGCTTTTATGTACCTAAATTTGGGGGCTAACTTGTCCTGTAGAAAAAGATAATTAACACAGGGAGTTCTTTCTTTATTCTTGATAGGAGAATTTTGTCATTTATATGGATTGCAAATTTCTTCTTCCATTCTTCATTATTTAAAGAAACAAATGCTCTTAATTTCCCCATGTTTTAATTTATTATAGTTTACTTTCATGTTGAGCAATTGTTGATGAGCTCTGTTTAAGAAATTTTGGGAAATCTTTGCTTATCCAAAAGTTAGGAAAATTAGCTTTAATTGCTATATTTCAAAAGAAAAACTCATTCACCAGAATAGAATACATGTTCCCTAATAAACATATTATAATGCATAACATTTATTGAGCAATTACCAAGGGCAAAATTGGCAAGAGCTAGTTGCCTTAGGTACCTAGTGTAATTAAATCTTCACAGCTATTATGTGGCAGAAGTAGGATTTAAAACCAAACCTGTATGCATCTTTAAAGTCTTTATTATTTACTGTTCATTTGCTTATTACTTTTTTGATTGCAAGCTTTTGATTTTGGAGTCCTGGCTTGTCTGAAATATTTCCATCTTAATAGGGAGGAAAAGGAATGGAATTGATCAGTTTTGGAACCTGAAACATTGGTGCTCTTTTGGGTTTCTCAGTTGTAGTTTCAAAGTTGGAAGCAATAGAGCCCAGGCTAGGCTGGAGGTGTTATGTCTTCTTATCCAGTGTGAATATTGTGTAGTTATGTGAATTTTAGCAACTCATTCAACCTCTCTGGGTGTTTTGGCAATGGTCCTTTCCTAAATACTCACATTTTGTCTTTTTAATGGTGCCCTGATTTTCCCGGGGGAATTACCTCTTTACCCTGAGCATGGTCTTGGTGGAATCTCTCAGGAACATTGCCCTTCTACCTGTAAGACAATTGTGTGCCTGGAGACTCCTTTTACCAATCATTCTTCCCTTTACCAAAGTTTAGCCAAGAAATAGGTACATACTCTAGTCTTGGCTAACAAGAAATTCCTGATAATGCAAGGGGTGATACAAAATTAGAACTCATTTGGAAATTAATTTGTTTTAGCTCATTGCTTCAGGTGGAATCGACTGACATTCAAGCACTTCCTGCCCTGTTTTCCACTCCTCTGGCACAGTCCCTTGTGTGATCTGAATTATATTATGTAGCCAACGTGACCAGCACTGTGGCTTTCTGTTAATAATTGCTCAATAAACGTTATATATTATGCTATGATTACTAGGAAGCATTCTATTCCGGTTAATGAGTTTTTCTTTTGAAAGTATGACAATAAAACATATTTTGTAGTTTAAGTTTTATCTCACTAATATTTGTATTTGGTAAACCAGGTCAGCTCCTTTGGGTATCTGATTCATGCTTCCCTTCAAATTCTTCATTAAACTAAAAGCCTTCTCTTTCTAAGTAACCAAATATATAGAATGCTGAAAAATCTTAGCATAACTAGAAACAGCTGTTGAGAAACTGATTTGGAAGATGCTTGGATGTATATGTGCTGTTTTGTCTTCTTATAAATGATAGTGTTTAGTACCCGGTAATAAATGTTCAATAATTAAATGCCCTTCTTCTGATTATCATGCCAAATCTTATGTAATAACGTATTTGACTTAGATATTTATATGGTATTTGAACAGAGCATTTCAGGGTCAAGATGCTTATGTGTGTGTCTCTATATCGATTGTTTTTGAAGAAATTGTCTCAGAGCAATTGTCTTTACTTTCTTAAAGTGTTTATGTGAGCAGAGAGAGAAGACAAAGGGCCCTAGAAAGAAGATGAAGGAGAGATGGTTCCTGGGCAGGAAGACAGTCCAGATCCACGTGGCTCAGGGGCCTGCCACAACCACATGGCATGCTCGTCTCATTCTGCCCACTCCTAAGTCAGCACTGCTCACAGGGTAGCAGATATCCAAGCTGCAGGTCAGTAGGTGATAGCTGGCAGCTTTCCAAAACACAAGAGGAACAACCTTGAGATGGGGCAGAGGGAGAGGTGGAGCTTTTAGGGAGGAACTTGGAGAAAGGTGAGGAGTCTCAGTATTACTCAAAGCCCATGCTGTACATAGATACTGCTTATGAATTAAAGTCTGTCCCTGAAAATTTAGAACATAAAACACCAAACAGAACAGAACAAAGAGCACCTGTCAATCCTTTGCTGGAGCAACAAAACTCTGCCAGGGCTCCACCTTCCGCTCACTCTTTGATATGAGGTGTGTAGACAAAATCACAAGGCATGCCTCATATCTCTGCAGGAAACACCTCATTTGTGAGCACCGATCTCAAGTTCATTTTGGGGCTCCCAGATTTGGGCTTGGGTCCAAGCTGAAGAAAATTCCAGGTTTTGTTTCTTGGGTTTATGTGTGTGTGTGTGTGTGTGTGTGTGTGTGTGTGTGTGTGTGTTTGTACAATAGAGCAGCTCAGCTTTAGAAGTGAAAGACCTGGTGAGTGGTCATCTCCTGTAGCCAGCTTCACATCTTCCTCATTGTCCATCACCCCGGATCCCTGCTAAGCTGTTTGGGGTTGTGGGTTCAAAGCTGTACATACTGCTGTGTCAGGCCTTTTGAGATACATGGATCGAGACTTTCTTCTGGACCAGGGTCCATCTCTCCTTGTCATCCTCCCTGACCCTCTATTACTCTTCTCTATTGTTAGTTGTCAAAAATTTGACAAATCTCTTTCCCCCTTAAGAGCAAGAGTTTGTACAAATTATTTAGAAGACAATAAAAGACAAAGTCGGGAATTTTCTTAAACTGATAAAGACTCTACAGTACATCAAATAAAGCTTTCCCAAAGAGACACTGAAGATGTGTTGAAATCAATGTTCTGTATCCCTGGTTAATTACAATTAGGTTACATATTGGTTCAGCAAAAAATGTTCATCACCCCTCTTCTGCTCCCCACCCCCACTTCTCTGGCTTGAATGTTGAATTCAGATATCAAAAGTCCAAGACTCATGTGAATGGAAGCTGTTTTTATGGAATTTCACTTTGTCTTGGAATCTGCTTCCTAATCTCTTCTCCAGATTCAGCGCCTGGCTATACCCTCTGGTTCTTTATTGTGCAGTGTGTTATGTTACAACCATCCTGGTCACAGTGAATTTAGTTATAACTCTTGGCTCTTCAGTCAGATCTAAGAAGTCTCTTTTCTTGATTTTAAGTCATTTGCCTGGATCACGAAGCCATCTAGAGATCACAGGTTTCTAAAGACCTTATGATTGCAATCCCCACTCTTGATTGACCCACTTCCTGCTGTCTTGGTTAATTATTCCAAATCAGAAGCCCCTGGAGGAATTGTTAAAGTACAGATTCATGGTCGCCCCTATGCTCTAGTCTCTGACCCAGTAGATCTGAAAGGGGGTGCAGAGTCCACAGTTCTAATATCCCAGGAGATGCTGAAGTTATTGGTCAGAGATCACAATGTGCAACCAATAATAGCCTCACTGCACAAAGTGTGGTTCATGTACCAGCAGCGTAGGAATAACCTAGGGTTTTTGTTTGTTTGTTTGTTTGTTTGTTTTTTGTTGTTGTTGTTTTTTTATATATGTAGAATATGGGATCCCATCCTGGACCTACAAAATCAGAATCTCTATTTTAACAAGATTTAGGTGCTTTGTCAAGGTCCTTTGTCAACTTTGTCTGCCACTTGGTAGTTATTAAATTGAGGTGGTCATAGATCAGTGGTGTTTTGAGAATACACAAATGGCAACTCAAAACATCAGTTTCCTATTAAAGTGAACAGGGGTATACTATGTGGCAGAATGCATGACTCACCAAGCTTTTTTTTTTTTTTAAGAGAAAAGGAGAGAGAGAGAGAGAGAGAGAGAGAGAGAGAGAGATAATCAATTTTTATTGAGTTTTTCACATGGCTTTCATTGCTCTGACACTTAGTTGTGTACGTGGTGCTGGGGTTTGAACCTGTGTACTTGCACATGCCAGGCAAGCACTGCAACTGCTAAGCTCCAGCCCTCACCAAACTTTTAAAGTTGAAACATGAAACTGTGAAGATATTTCTGGTTTGTAGCAGATAATTTCCAACCATACCCATAAGGATCACGGGCATGCGCAAATTACTACCGTCTTCTCTTATGAGTAATTACATCAGAAGGCTTGAGAGCTGGGCTCCCTATCTGCTTTTGAAAACTCACATCTGGGCCTGATTCTTTAAATCATAATGTGGCTTTAATATTGACTGTACCTTTCCTGAGGGAGAACACATGCAGTTTTCTTGTCGGAACTAGCAGAAGGCCTCTTTTTTAGTTGGAAATTTGGGAATCTTACTGGTCTAGTCTCAATTCCCTATTTCTAGCCTGGTTTCCAGATAGAGCATCTCCTGTGAGTTCTGCTGAGATTCCTCTCTCCTGCTCTCTCCTACTCCCTTATTTCAGAGAATTGACTATTTTCACAATCCTGTTTGACTCAGGGTGCAATATAAAGAATGCTTACACATGTAGCAATAGCGCCCCATGAGAAGGGCTGCCCTCTCTTCTTTCCACAAGCAACTGACAAGCTTCCTTAGAGAATTGGGTTGATTCTGCTTTGTTGGGCATCTAAAGCGATATGGTAACTAGAAAAAAAGGCCTAAGAGATGAAACTCGAAGTGAGAAGCCCACAGAAAACAATAAAAGATGCAGAGAAAAAGATAATGTGCTATTGGAGGTAAATGCATAGGAACATGTGAAAAGTCGTATTTAAGCTTTGATGGTTAAATCATGCCTAATAAAATCCCTTGCCAACAGCCCCTGTTGTTTGGAACTCCCAGGTCTCTGAGATGAGAGAGAGTAGACAGACTTCAGTTGCTATTTTAGTATTCTAGTACACTGATAAGGTGACAGTCTTTGGGAAAAAAAAAAAAAAAAAAGAGTCACTATTATTATGACTTCTCGTGTAGATTACGAATCTAACCTAAGCTGGGTAGGAAGGTCTTTCTGAATAAGGCTGATGTGGGTGATGAAGTGGGGTCACAGAATGAAAGAACTGCAGAGGAAACTGGCTGCAAATGCTGTTCTCATTCTTTTTACCTGGTCTTGATCTAAAACAGCTCAAGTGGTTAAATCACTCCCCAGTCACCAAGAGATTGTAGCTGTGGATAAGTAACTGTGAATGTGAGAAGGAAATGTTTTATTAAAAAAAAAACAGTTTTATAGGATGCTCTGGGTCATGGTCATATTAAGGCTGACTTAATAACCTGGGATCCATGAGAGGAACTCACATACTGATCTAAGCCACACAGTAAGGAAAGGGCTTAGGTATTTGATTTTTTGTCCTTCGTACCATATTTTAATTCTTAAGTGTCCCCCAAATGTCCCCAACCTGTAGTAGTATTGGGAGGTGGTAGAGCTTTTAAGAAGTGGGATTGGTGGGAGATTTTAGTTCAGTGGAGTCTTATCCTCAAGGGAAATTGTGGGACCCAGCTGCTTCCTCTTTCTTTCATTTCTCCAGTCATGAGGTGAGCGGTGCTGCCAGGCTGTGAGCTCCTCATCCTAATCTGCTGCCTCAGCACAGCCTCAACAGCAATGTGGCCATTAGATCATGGTCTGGAACCTCCAAAGCTGTGAGCCCGAATAAACCTTTCCTCCTTGTAGGTAATTGCCTCAGGTACTTGTGATAGCGACAGAAAACTTCCAAATACACCTTATTATCATATTTAGCCCTTCCCTGCTTACATAAATTATGCCCCCCTGAAAACACAGTACTTTTATTCTTATGTGCATGAATTAAATTGAGATTTCATTGTAGCTTATAAAATAATATGTCTTTCAGAAATCAACTCTTTGGTAGCCTGGCACAGTGGCACCCTGCCTGTCATTCCAGCAGCTCAGGGATGGGAGGACTGAAAGTTCAAAGCTAGCCTCAATAATTTATAAAGACCCTGTCTCAAAATAAAATAATAATAATAATAATAAAGGGGCTAGGGATGTGACTCTGGTAAATTTCCCCTGGGTTCAATCCACAATACCAAAAAAAGAAAAAAGAAAGAGAGGGAGAGAGAGAGGGAAAAAATGAACTCTGTGCCCTTAAAGAAACAGCTTCAGTTGTTTATAAGTAACACAGTAGAATTATGTGTGAATGGAATTTTTTCTACTCTGGAACTAAGTAAATAGGTATTGTCCGGAAGAGGTGATACAGGAATGATTTTTCAAGTTTTGATCTTTCAGCAGTTGAGCACTTTGGGCAGATGGAGACTCAAGAAATGTTCTTATGTTTTGTTTGCTTTGCAGGATTTTGCAGATTTGATAAGTCCTTTTCCCTTGGCATCTCTGCAGTCTTGAAACTGCATTACCAGTGTCCTTCCCTGAAGTAGAGTGTAATTCTATGGGAAGAATCATGCCCTGGCCTAATAATAGATGTATAAAATTCTAACATCCCAGGGACTTTCACATGATTGTCAGAAGGCAAAACATAGAAGATGATGTAAGCTTAGCGGTTATGAATTTTTAGTCTAATTTCCATGTACCCTTTAATCTCTCAAATGAGATAACTTTATTATGTTTTGTGCCCATAATTTAGTAACAAAGAAGTATAGCAAAGCTCTTGGAAGGAAAAGGCTCCTTTTGACTAAGGAGCTACAGCTCAGAGGAAGCCACTTTCTTTATCTCCTCACACCTGCTCTTGAGGGGGCTCAGACCGCTGCAGGAGATGAAGCTGTGAATCATTAACCTGGGTGCAGAAGTCTCCTGGGGTTCATGAAGGAGCATGGGGAGGAAGCCAAGGAAAAGCCTCTGCTCCTGGAGGAGAGGTTTTAAAAAAGATATCAGAGGGCTTCTGGTATCAACTATTTATTAAAATAGCAGTGTCAGGGTCCCCCGGTTTCTTGCAGAAAACAGAGAGGTCACACTGAGGTGGGCCTCCTGAGGAAACTGGAGCAATATAAAAATGGGCTGCATGCTGCTTAGCTGCATGGGTGGTTTGTGCTGTCTTTCCTCTCAGGAAGTCTTGGGACCAAAAATGCTGAGCACAAACAAAAGGGGTGGCCCAGCTTCCTTGCCCCCTTCAGATCTTTCTCTTTCTTTCCTTGAATAAAAAGCATTTGTGTCCGGTGTCCAGGAGTAACCGGGATAGCTATAGGTAAAGAGAGCTAGCAGGCTCCTTCCCAAACACTTTGAAAATAATCTGTTTTATAAGCAGTAACATTTTAGATCATAAAAATATAATAAAGTAATAAAATAATATTAACTTAAATTAAACCATGCTGAATGTAATCCAAAGACACTAAGACCAGTAGTATCGGAGTGAGAAAATAGATAAAAAAACAGTACATTTCAAATGAAACCCAGACCACACTGGACCCTTTTGATCTGATTAAAAACCTTTCAGCCTGGCTTTGTTGGTTTGGCTTTTCCACGCTTTTCCACCAGAATGCGGCAGTTCTGGGAAGCCTGTGGCCGTGTCCGATGGGCCGAGTGATATGGAGCTAGCTAATGTGGTTCCTGGAAGAAGCGATGACTTTACATGCAGTTTCTACTCAGACACACCTCAAACCACTCAACATGCGCGCTATAGATCCTGGTTTAAAAGCCTTTCCCCAGCCCCTGAAGTGCAGCTATCACTCATGTGACTTAATTTTTTAAATTTATGAGGCAATGTTCCATCATTTTGTATTTGATAAAGACCTTAAGTTTTATTTGTGAATGTTTTTCATTAATAAATGCGATATTGATAATTTTTAAAATACTGAAAAAATCATAATCATGTCATCCCAACAAAATTGCTACCATGTTTGTTTATTATACATGTTTGAGTTTTACATAATGGTAATCATAGGTTATTTTTTGCTCTTGTTTTTATTTTAGTAATGCTTCATGGCAATTTTCCCATGGCTATATATCAGTGACTACATGTTAATTTATTGTGTAATATACCTACATGGTCCTATTGTTGGCCACTCAGACTCTCCCTCTCTCTCTCTCTCTCTCTCCCTTTCTCCATTCATAGAGCTTTTGCTTTTACTAAATTATTTTCTTAGGATAAAGTCTTCAGAGTGAAATTGCTATGTTGCTCTGTCTGTTCTTTGTCATATTGCTTTTTTCCAAAAATATTTATATCAATCTCAACAATAATACAGCAGTAAAAACGTGTAATACCATTTTTAGTGAGTTTCTGATACAATGTTTTGCTAATTTAGATGAAAATAATTCTTCCACTTTGCATTAGTATGCACTTCTTTGGTTATATGTGTGAAGATAAAATTATTTTCCCATGTTTCTTATTTGTATTTCCTCTTGTACCAATTATCGGAGTGACATATTTTGTAATTTCTCCAATGTACCAGATCCATCAATTTTACAATGGGGTTGAGGAAATCTGCACAGCCAATTAGGTCTCCATAATCTACTGGATTCTTCCCTTACCCTGAGGAGTGGCTTTGTAATGATATTCTTGACTCATAGAAATTACTAACAAAATATTTGGGCTGGGCTGAGTATTGGTTGAGCTCCCTGTTTTAATTTCAGTGTCTCCTTATGGTCTGCAGAGAAGGTTGTGAGCAGCCATAATCTGAAGTTAGTAATTCTAGCTGAAATAGAAACTACTTTATCACAGAGCTTGAACTTTACAAACTTTGTGTTATTTATTGCATATGACTTAACCAGAGTCATCTTTCACAGCACATGATATAATCATATTTAAAGACCTCAGCACAATCCTCCTTGTGTAATAGGTGTTTGATAACTATTTTTGTAGTAAAGAAAGTAGAGTAGGTAGTAAAGAAAAGTTTTAGTTCTGTTTAGATCTTAGTCTGGAACAATGTTGGACACTGTCTTTTGAGGTTTAATTCATTTATTTTTGTAAAATTGCTCAGCGTTGCTAGTTTCCCTGTCTCCTGGCTCAACTCTGAGGTGCTCTCTGGGGATCATGGGAGAGAATGGCCTGATCTGTGTCGCTGGAGAGCAGGGTCCCCCACCTGGAGCTGACTCAGCTCTGGCTAAGAGAGCCGATCTATGTGTTCCTGGTCACTCGCTGATGAAATGTGGCCTGTCCCTATTCATCTTAGTCTCGGCCTTGGAGATTTGGCCATTCCTCAGCAATTGATGACATTGTGTATATTGTGAATGTCATCTGTCCCATGACCCAGACTGCGTGCCGCTTAGGACTCTCAGTGGGCCACCAGCTCACAACTCAGTAGGAACGTGAAACCTTATAGCACCCACCAGGCCACCTCTGCCTAACCAGGACACTTCCTCTTCTTAATTGGACCTCTGCTGCCTCAGTGTAGGGGAATACAAAGAAAAGAAAAGAGGAAAAATAAATTGGCATGTTCCAAAATATTACCTCAATCAATGAGAGAATAAGATATTGGGAGATATTCATGAATACGTATATAACATGACTCTTACAAATTAATTTGGTAAGTAGCTTGCAGAATATCTTGGAATCCTAATCCAACACTAAACAACCTATAAAACTGAGTCTTAGACACTCTTCCCCTGTTCTTGGCAAGTCATTCCTTGTCTCTATGGAGGAACGAGTGCAGTATGGAAAGAGACAGGCCAAGACTCTGGCACTATTAGAAGTCCTTCCGTAGGGCAAGATTTTTCAAGTATGTGGAAAAAGTGCTGGCTGTCATTTTTACCATTAATTCCTGGATGCTCCTTCTCCTGCAAAGGAATAAACAGAAATGCCAGGGAGAAGGAACCACTGTGTCTCTGGTTTTGTCAGAATTGATTCGCAACTCTTGCTTCTTCTTCCTCCCCTTATTGATTTTCTCTTTTTACTTCAACATTATCTTCTAGTCCAAGAAGAAAACCATTCTGAAGAAAACTACCCAATCCTTTTTCTCTCCACTTGTATCCTGCTACAACTGGGAACCAACCAATCCTCATATCCCTAAATAAGGGATATTCAATAACATTGAGCACCTTAAAAAAAAAAAAAAAGCACAGTATTCACTCTCATAAGACATCTGATTTACAAATCCCATTTTGTATTTATTTTTATTGCCAATGCTTTTAGAAAAAAAATCTGTGTGTATATTTTTTGTAATTATCTTTATTGAAGACAGATTGCTATTAAACTTGGTTTGCATTCCCTGAGCCTGGACTAGAAAGCGAACACTAAGGTGGAGGAAATAGTTGACCTAGGATCTGCCATCTTAGAGGAAGAAACCTTCACATAGTCAGGAGTTGCTGGGATCCTTTGCTGGAATCTGTTGAAGAATGAAGCTGAATTCTCTGGCTCCCCAAAATAGCCTCTGGCTTGAAAATGAACCTAGGGTGCAAGTGAAAGCTCCTGAGCAAATTTCCACTAAGTGAACTGGGGGCAATAAAGGGGGCATAGCCCTATAAAGTTTCCTAACAGGCAAATCTCAATTTGGAGTTCAGCTCACTGGACTCACTTAAGGAAGGCGGTGCTCAGGCCCACTGCCTGCTCTAGAAAAACCTAAGAAAATGAGAGTAGCTCTCTGGAGTCAGAGGTTGAGGATGTGGAGACTGCAGAGGCTGCCACTTCACTTCCTATGAGCCAAACCTCTCCTTATTACATAATTTCCCCCTAAGCCTGAACAACAGGCAAAATGTATGCTGAAGAAAACTTCCTTAGCCAAAATATAATTTTGTGCACATCATGATTAACAAAGCCTTTTTCTTCACACTAAGAGTCTATGATTGGCCTTGATTACTCAACAATAGGAAGTCAGGGATAGGTTACTTGGTTTCCTAGCTCATTCTCTCCCTCTTCTCCCATCAAGCGATAATCAGGATGATTCTCAGATGCTAAATTCACTAAGGGCTGATTTGCCGCACTTGCCACTTATCCAACCAATTTAGCAGCAAGGCGCTCTTGGGACCTAATTTCTGGTTTGAATTGCGTTCATCCACACCTTAGAAGAAATGAAGATTTTGTCTCATCTAATGAGAAGGCAGGGTTATTTGTGGTGTGGCTGATTAAACCTCAGGTGAAGGATGGAGGTGGTGGCAGCAAATATGGATCTAGGAATATGGAGCCATTTGTGACTTTCTTCACCTGCTTGTCTCTGAAGTGCTGCCAGACCCCTGGGTAAGCACAAAGTGAATTGACAGGACAGCAGTAGAGAGAAAGTTGTAGAACACCAACAGGGATGCTCTGCTTTGCAGATGAGGAGGACAACTTGGAATTAATTGTCCTTTACAGACTCAGAGGACAAGTGGCTCAAGGGCCATTGCATCCTCATACAGAAAGTGATTTGGTATGAATTCTTCTGGGGGAGCATATGACAGACATCATGACAAAGTTGTCCTTTCAAGGAGCCACAACCTGGGCTCAGTGTCAGTACTTCATGCATTTATTAGAGGGGTAAGTTTGTCTTCAAGTTCCCTTACATCCCATTTTATATCCCCATCCACTTCACTTCTGAACTATGAGTATTGGGTGCTGTGTTGTTCACCAACTACTAAACTATTCCTAAACGTTTCCCAAAAGTCTCTCAACTAGAAAGGGAATCATGTTTTGTTTTGTTTTCTTGGCAAACATTTTTCTTCTTATTTTTACTTGCCTCAGCTAGAAGCATCTCTGGGCTTTATTCATCTGAACTAACAATAATTACCAGGCATTGAGTTTCCAGAATTCTGCTTCTTATATCTGAACTTGCCTTCCCTGAGTCCCATCTTTAACCTCTTTCAAGACAACTGGCTCTCTGATTCAATTCATTGAAGTAAGAGATTAAAAGACAATAAACAATATCCCATGTTTGTTTTAACTGAAGACATGGTGGCTTAACCCAAAGAAGTGACTTCAATACAAGGAATCCCAAGCTCTTGGGCAGGATGGTGGTGGCTGCATAGGGGGCTAAACACATCAGATTTTTGAATACTTTCAATTCCTATTTGTTACTTCAGTGCTGCCTACTTAAGTTATGCTTGGGATAGCTTAGTTATCACACACACCAGAGACCTTTTCTAGACTGTTAATTTATTGGAACAAAGAAAAATCTATAAGAACACATTATGCAGGTATGCAATAAAATTATTTTTATTGACTGTAAAAATTATTAGATATCAGACATTTCTGAAAACAGGGAAGCTATGTTTATGACATCATGTTCTAATATCACAGTGTTTTATACAGTAGAATGGGAGCCCGGGTCTCATTCTCAGGAGTTCTCATCAACACACTGCCACCAAGTGCATGTGTGCCTTTGACTAAGTCCTTTAACACCTGTGGGTGCCTTTCCCTTTTAAACCAGAGAGAAATTATAGCATAAGGGTGTGCAGTGTCATCTGTGCATTAGACAGATCTCTGTTTTAGTTTTGATTCAGGCTCTGCTGTATGTTAAGTGGTGTGACTTTAGGCAGTTAACTTAGCACAGCTCTGAGCTTCAGTCTCTTCATCTGTAAAATGAAGCTAATAATATCAGCCAGCTCGTGGGGCTGCACACAATATAACAAATGCAGAATAAGTATTCTGTAAATGGCAGCTGTCATTAGAAAATTAATGAAATATTGGGACTAGGTTAATTGCATTCTATTTATTGAGAAAAAGAAGGCTACAGGAAGTAGAAAAGTCTCCAGCTATAAGCATATTCCTCAAGTGACCTACAGTAGCCTTACACAACTGGGAAAATCAGCCAGTCCCTTTCTCATTCCACCCTCACAGTCACAGTTCTGGGGAGGAGGGAGACTGGATTTTAAGTATAATTCCTCAGTTTTATTTCCCAAATGAGCCCTGCTGGGATCCAGAATTCACCTCTCTGATAATGACCTTCCCCAATGAAAATTAAAGACTCATTTATCTAAAGATGGCCAAATGTAAAATTATACTTATAAAATAACACCAACTAAATCATCATCATTCAACTTTGTGGTGAATAGGAAGCTTTTAACCTCAGGACACTTAAGAATTTAGGTTTTTAAGAAGCCATAACCCAAAGGTAACACATGAATCTTTTGCAAAGAATCTTCCTGCCATGCTCTTTTGCTGTGGTTTTCTTCCTACCCACCTAAACCTCATGAAAGTAAAAATAATGATCAATCATGCAAAGTGGGGCTTGTCTAAAATAACTGAAATGCAATAGAAGATGAGTGCTAGGAATATGTGGCAGCAGACGCTGCTTATCAAGCCAGGAAATGATTCATTAATATTTGGTACCGGTTCATAGAAGGCAGAGACAAACCCCATGCTCAGATCCCCTATGCTACATCCAGATAGCCTGTTGTCCACTTAAGCTCTTCAGCAGCCACCTCAGCTTGAGTAGCCTGGTTGTCAAGGTGTCCAAGCAGCTCTAGCCTACAGAGAATGCAAATAGTCCCTTACTCCTGGGTCCGAAGAATCAGGATTAGGAACACTAAGTTTATTTTTGGTGATGTTCTCCTTAAACAAGAACTTCAGAAAAAATGCATATGTATCTTCCCTCATTTCCTTTTAAAAGAGTCTTACCTGGGTACAGTGAATCGTAACTGCAATACAAGCTAATCAGGGGGTTGAGGCAGGGGGATCGCAAGTTCCAGGCCAGCCTGGGCAACTTAGTAAGAACTTGTCTTAAAAAAAAAAAAAAAGACCTGGGAGTGTAGCTCATGGGTATATTACCTGCTTAGCATGCAAGAGCCCTTGGGTTGAATTCCTATAACCACAAATTTAAAAAAAAAAGTTTAAAAAGTCTTCCAATCCTGAGGGTTATACAAGGACATTTCTGTAGTGAAGTGTAGGAAAGAGTGAAGCAGGGATAGTTCTGAGAGTGAGGGCTTAATTCTAACCACTGCGATCAGGCAGACAGTAATCAGATGGGCACTGATGAGTCAAGATGTGTAAAATCTTGGAATGCATTCAGAAGTAGTTCTCTCTTCTCTGACCACCTCGGTTAATTCATTATACTTATCAATTCGTTGTGAAAATGTTCATTAGTCATGTGCTAGGTGCCTGAAATATAAAGATTAAGAGACCCTGGTCCATGCATTCAAGATGTTCATGGTCTTCCTACAGAAACTGAAGTAAAAACAAATAATTACACTCTTGCAACAGGGGGACCCCGAGGCACTGTGGCAACCCCAAGAACAGCTTTCAACTTGGGGAATTTTCCTAGGTAGGGTTCAGTGACAATAGATAGAGAGTAGATGGCTTTTGCTGTAATTTGGTTGAGAGTCCCGGTAACATCTATATGTTAAAGATGTGGTTCCCAGGATGACTCCACTGGGACCTGGTGGAATCTTTAGGAGGTGGGAGTCTAGCTCAGGGAACACTCCTGCAAGACAAAAGACAACAATGGCTCCAGAGAGTGGGGGTGGAATGAGTGAAGGAGAATTCTAGGTGGGATATTTAATCAAGACTCAAGTGATCTTTTGAAAAAAAAAAAAAATCCATTTGATTTCAGAAGTTTAATCTCTGAAGTTTGTCGGAGATGGAAGGGGCATTGTTCTAGCCCTCCAGCTAACTCCTGCATCTGAACCAAAGTGCCTGCTACACAGGAAACAGAGGTGTATGGCTGGTGGCTTTCCAGATCAATGCTGGAGGTGATTCTGCACAGTCTCAGGGACCACAGGCAAGCCTGACAGGGCCATGCTCACCACAGAAGGTGAAAGGAAGTACTGTGGTCTAATCAGAGTGAGAGCAAATTAGGCTGGATATGTTTCCACTATCTAGAGAAGAACTATAACACGGGGAGGGACGGCATGGGGCACAGTGGCAGTCGGCAAATAGAGGCCTGTTTCTGACTGTTGCAAACAAAACCCTGCCACATCTCAGCTCACTCTCTGCTTTGGGGAAAAAAAAATTCTGTGCAGTGTGGGGAACATCCTGTAGTAACCTAAGGAGAGGTATTCCAACTGCTGACAGGAAGGAGACTCAGGCCACTCCTCCTCCTGAAAGAACAGACACTTATTGGCATCATCTCTGATAGTCACCATCCATGGACAAAGTTCCTCCTGGTTGGCTTGTGGGATATTTTAAACCCATATTTATGTGCAATACCTCATATCACCCACCTCCCTGGGTGCCAGTGAAGATTAAGCAAGAGTACTTTATAAAGCACCATCACAGATTATTTGTGTCATTTTATTATCATCAATCCTCACAGAAAGTCCTATGAGGCAAGTAGGACTGGCATTATTATTGCTCATCTCCCAACTGAAGGAACAGAGAGGAAAGATAATGCATTGCACAGATAAAGAAAAGCTGTGGATGATTCTTTTCCTGGAAAAAGAAAACAGTAGGTTTTAAAAGCTCTCTTCCAACCCAACCATTTCCAGTTTAAAACATAGCATGCTTGATTTAATTTTACTTTTTCTAAGGATCTCTCTAAAAGCATAGATAGGAAGTGGTGTTTTTCCTTCATTTTTCACCTTATACATGATAAATTTGGTGTGGCTGTCGCAGGGAACAAAGGAGAACTGCAACTGTATTTTTATTTTCAGTAAAAATCCACTTCAAAAAATGGGAACCCTGCGTTTGGGCCGGCGGGAGAGGGTGGTGACCATAGCGAACAAAATGCCTGCCACTTTCCCTGGAGGACAGAGTAGTTTCTGAGCACCAGAGTGTCTTTGTTTCTGCCGGCTCTCCAGTGGCTCTGCTGTCACTCCACATCGATCCCCTCTGTCAAGTGTCTTTGTCATTTGCAGCTGTAAGTGCTGCTGAGGCCACAGGCTAATACAGACGGCCAGGAGGGCTGCAGTGGCTAGAATTCCCCTCTGATGGCAGCCTTATCTTGATGGAAGGAGCCAGTGCCCTGACACCAGGAAGGATTTTGCCCTTTGCAGCAGCTCTAGGACATTGAGGCATTTAGAGCCTGCTAGCCGGTCAGCAAGGGAGAGTGATTGGATTTCCAAGGTAGGGTCCAGTAGAGATGGATGGAGGTTACGTAGATTTTGCTATAATTTGGTGTCTCCCTAACATCCACGTTAGTCTTGGTTCCCAGGGTGGCACTATTAGGAAGTGATAGAACATTTAGGAGGTAAGGCTTTGTGGGAGGTCTTCAAGTCCCTGGGAATATGCCCTTGAAGGCGATTGTGGATCTCTGGGCTCTTCTGCTTTCTCTGTTGCCTGGCTCCTGATAGCAGTTTGCCCCATTATTATCACCTTGTACCCTCACCAGAGTCCAAAGTTAGGAAACCACCTGATGTCTCATTGCAACTTCCAGAACCATAAGCCAAAATAAACCTTGTTTCTTTATCAGCTAATTGCCTCAGTATTTTGCTATAGTGATAGAAAGCCAACTAACAGACTTCAGTTAGTCCTAGCTGAGCCAAGGGAAGGGAGAGGATGCAGAAAGCAGCACTCTTTGGAAAAGGGGGACATGTCTAATACTGTCAGGCAAGACTCATGCCCAAGAATTGGGATTCAATTGTTGTGAGGATGAGCCTAAGCCTGGGACTGTCTTGGTTGATGTCTTTGTTCTACTGTAAGTATTGTGTTCCCTCATACTCTCAAAGATGTCGTTCTGATTTTAGGTGTGACCCCATGCCTGAGATACTGCAGCATCCTGAGAATTGCCCAGCATCGAAACTCTGGCAAACATTTAGTGAACATGCATTATGTGACCAAATTGGTAAAACCGAAGATTTCAGACACATCTCTTTTGTTGGAATCCCTCCAAAGCATCACAATTTAACTACATTGCTGAGATCTCCCCAGTGGAATGGCTTCTTCCAGTGCTTACAGCATATTCAGAGCTGAAATTATTAATGGCCTCTGAGAGGTGCCATCATGACCTGCAAAATGGTGGCAAACATCACTGGGTGGTTGAGAGTCGGTCCTTTCTCAGTTTGGGTGGGGTGGAGGTGAGATTGGGGCAACAATCCCAGAGCAGGATAGTAGTGAGCAATTAAAACTACTTTTCACTACTGCAGTCCCAGGCTGGAATCCAAGGCCTCACACATGCTAGCAAGTGATCTATCACCGAGCCACACCTGTAGCCCTGATTACCACTGTTGAAGGAAAAGCATTCATCTACCGCAAATACAATGCACGCTTTCTTGCCATTGCCTAAAAGAAACATTTTACTCAAAACTTTGTGTAGGAGTACAATTCTGGATATAATTACAACACTATCATTGCCGATAGACTATGGAAGAGATGGGTCAAATGATATTTCTGTTTTAAAAAAAAACTGAAAATTAACTTTTCTTGGTAGCAAGATGGTGAATTACCTTGCTTGTTGATGCTAAAGATCTATTCCAATTCTTCTAAAGTCTACATCCAGGGCTTGATCCAACTTCAACTTTTTATTCCAAACTCCCAAATGCACAGGTGCCCTTGTTTACTCCTTCATTATCTCACCTGCATTGTCAGCATAGATGGTATTTAAAATCTCCTAAGGTGTCTATCTATATAAAGTTTCCTTCATATTTCTAAGGTTGAGATTTTGCTTCTCTTCTTACCCTGAATCTTTGAAATCAAGACATGCACTGTGTGGCCCTAATAGGCATCTTCTCTGTTTCTAATCTGAGCTAGATCTTTTGAATATTTTGATTGTGGGACAATTAATTAAATAAAACAAAGAAAATACATTCAATTCTTCTGCTGTGAACTATCATGAAGCCCTTGGATTATGATTCTTTATATAATATCTACTTCTTCATTTTAAGTTTGTGAAATGTAAAGTATCATCCTAAATAACAACAAAAACTTCTACCTACATTAGCAATTAACATTCACCCTCTTTTACAATCATTCCATTTTCCCTCCTGCTGGTGGAGGAAAATCTGAAATAAAAAGCCAAGTGCTGCTGAAGGGCAATTAATAGCACTGAGATGACAAAAGATCTTAGAATAGCTGACAAAGTGGCCCTGGGAGGGAGCTGGGCCCTAGCTCAAAGTCACAATGGGGAAGTGTGTTCCCCGTGCAGCATGTGCTTTATGCATGAAGAATGAAAAGATTTTCATCACCCAGGATAATGCAATTAAAAAGTACACCACCAGAACCCACCCCATGCCAACTTGTTCAAATTGGGCCTCAGACCCAGGGGCTGAATTGAAATTTGAAGCTTAAACATCTCCATCAGCAGGGAGGTAGGGGAGTTGGGGGTTAGTCTGCTTCCTTGGGCAAGCAGGTGCCTGTTAGTGGAATGAAGGGACATATGTTCATTGCCCATGGTCAGAAATGATTAGAGGACCTCAGATGGGTGGACAGAGGGAAACATGACTAATGTTGGAGGAGAAGCTAATTAAAATAGGATCTCAGGTCTCTTTTTCTCCCTTCCACTCAGTGTTTCTGCCCTATGTTATACACACACAATTTAACATGCATAGAGGAAAAAGAGCAAACATCTATAATTGCCCTAAAATGACTTAGTATTTGTTGTCCTGAATACTGCTTTGCCTAAGT